>JAFBJS010054333.1:33714-44359 GCA_016785265.1 Paraplagusia blochii | reverse complement strand
TAATGTTCATGTTAAAGAGGGAATTTAAATGTTTGTTTTAAATAGTGTAATAAAAGCCTGTGTCCCTGACAAGCTTTCGTCCCTGAGGGTTGTTTGTCTTCACTCAAACACACTGCAGAGCTGTGAACCATGAGTCCAGTCCTGGTTACCCTTGCTGTTTGGTTGATGGTCTTCATGATGGACCTAGAGGAGTCCGCAGCTGGTGAGGAGCAATGAAGACACAAATGTGGCGATGGAATATTTGAAAAAAAAAATGAATAAAACTCATCTTTGTGTTTTGTTTTTACAAGGAATAATGTATTATACCTGGTATCCAGAGCTGTGTGAGGAAAATCCACCAGAACCTGGTGGATCTGGATGGTACCGCCTGAACAGCAGCCACTGTGTGATGGTTCCCTCAAACATTGCAACAATTCTGGATGTAGAGGTGACGAGAACAAACATGGGTCAGATAGACATTCAACACAGAATGAAGGAAACACATCAAATAGTTTGTTTGTCCAGTCAGAGTGTGGAGTTTAAGTCGAGTTTTTCCTTTTTTCAGTCCTTCTGTCAGAATAAAGGTGGAAATCTCTTGACAGTCAAGAACAGAAAAACCCTGGCCCAAGTGCAATGTGTTTTCTTCTTGCATAGTCAAAAATTGAATCCTTTATTCTTTGTGGGAGCCAGAAGAAGTAAGGTAAATAATTCTTTTCCCCCCCTTTCTTCCAAATAAAGACTCACATGTCTGTGGGAGGGCTGCAGCTCTTCTCAACAGTCATCATGGTTTGATGGACTATAACCTGGATAGATCACAAATTCATAACAGCATCACTTTGATTGTTAATTTAATAGTTATCCTACGCCCAAGTGTTCAGAGCACAAGGGGACTCAAGAGAACTTGCAGAACCAAAAAGAAGTTTGTTTTCTTATTTTGTTTCAGGATGATCCGTCACTGTTTGAGTGGATTGATGGCAGTGGAAATGTTGACATCCCAGTCGATGACATTAACATGCAATCTGCTTGTGTATCCATGAACAGTAAGTTTGTTCCTATAGAAGTTCATGTTATGCCTATAAAATGTGTAATTATCATCGTTGATTTATAAATATTAATTTTGCTTGTAATCAATTCAAGTCAGCAAATATTTCCAATCATGAAAATGCTTTATAAAGTTTGTTCTGGTCCTAATTTCTTTATTTTTTTTTATTTATCTGTGGTCTTCTGTTATTTCAGTCTGGCATGTGATTTTTCAAACAACCCCACTGAGATTCCACACCATACCATGTGAGGCACCAGTCTACTTTGCATGTCAAAAGTTGGGGTGATCATAGTTACTCTTCCTAAAATGTCCAATAACAGAGACTGTCTCTCTGTCTTTAGTACACATGGATAATTGATCTGTCAATAATTCTGCTGAACTCTGAAATGAACAGGGCAACAGTGATGGTGTTGACTGCATAAGATTATTTTAGGCCTTTTAATTAATGTGTTCATAAATACACATCAACAGACTGAGTAGTGGCTCCTGTGTCATAACTGGGTCAAGTTTTACACTATTCACCAGGAGTTCTCAAAGTTCAATAAGTCCAGGGCTTTGGTCAACTACAATGTTTAAAACAAAACAAAAACGTCAGTTTCCACCAGATTATGTGAAATACAACACTACATATAAAAAGAAAAGAAAAGAAAAGAAAACAAACAAAACAAAACAAAATGAACCAGAAGGAGTCTGTAGACCTGGATTTGAACAACAATAGGGTTGGCCATTTAATGTGGAGGGAAAATAATAATATTATGACACCAAACCATAGATGTTTGATGTTAAGTTCATTATAGTAAACATATTTTCTAAGGAATCATATAACTCTATAAATCCTGTAGGCCAAACTACTAATAAACTGTCCTATTAATTTTGGAGCCGCAATTATCATTCCACTGCTAACAAATGGCCTGCGGGCCACAGGTTTGTGACCCCTGCTTTATAATTTGGAATACAGATTATACACAGGTTATCCTTTACAAATAATTTTGAAAACATTTTATTCAGGTCATTACAGTAATGGTAGCAGATGGATTGTTTCCTCCATAAAAATATCCAGAATAAATAACTTAAAACACCCCAAATGACCATGAATTAAGTCCAGAATAACTTATTCCAGGATCAACATAACTGACTAACAACAGTCTAAAATGTAGCTGGATAGAATAAACCGAGAGAATTACTAAACCAGAGAGTTAAAGAAGGTCTTCAACCAGAGAGTTAAAGGTCTTCTACCTGTATAAGCTACTCGGCTAAACTGTTAGCTAATGTGCTGGAACGATAGCGTTGACCTGGAAAAGGAGTTAGTGGCGACATCATGTGGTAAGAACTTGAGGTAACGATGTTTCAATGTTCACATAATCCTGACTTGAGGATTCTCTCTGAAACAAGTGAATTAACTGAGGAGAACTTCAATAAAACACATGTGAATGTGATGGTTTCAATGTTCAAACAAGGAGACAACAGACAACTGGAGACCAACCCTTCTCTAGAAAAATCTATTTCTTCTGCGTTTATTTGTCTTTAGCTGTTTGTACGTGAAACATTCACACTCACAGTCAGTGTTTGTGACTGAAATGGAAAGGTCTTAGTTCTACGTTCTACTTTGACCAGATAAGATAATGTTTGAAACTACACACTGTTGATAATGATTTAAAGATGAGCCATCCTGAAGAATAATACTAGGAGATGTTCAAGACTTAAATTCCACATTAGATACCCAGATACATCTGAATTAGTGAATAGGAACTAATTTCTCTTTTCCTTAAAGTTAAAGTTTCGTTTTTTTGTTAGATTGAAAACACATAACAAAGGGTTTATATCCTATCAGTGTTTGTCTTTTAGTCTCTCTGTCATGAGAATTTTATTTCGACAATAAAACACAACATAGAAATCTGCATGTGTTTAGTCACAGTTACTGTCACATCATTTGTTCATTAAAATTATGTCTCAGTATTAATCTGTATATACAGCTGTAGAGACAATACCTAAAAAATATGTCTTGAAGGGTGGGGTCTTCAGTTGTCTTTTGTCTCCCTACAACAGGACCCATGCAGACTGACTGATCATCATTGTCTGTAGAATCAACTGAAGGAGTTGATTCTGAAAAATATTTTACAATGTTCCCATAATCCAGCCTCGAGGATTTTCAATAATATAAGTAAATCAACTGAGACAGCTTCAATAAAACACATGTAAATGTGATGGTTCAAACAAGGAGACAAGAGACAAGTGGAGTCTCCACTGGAGACTGGAGTCATATCATTTGTTAATCAAGATTACATTTATGTTTTAACAACAGACATGACTGATGTTAACACCTGATTAAATACTGTATAAACAGCAACGGAGACAATTCCTATAGAATATTTCCTTCAAGGGTTTGTCTCAGTTGATTGTTGTCTCAGTTGATAGACAGTGAGGATCAGTCAGTCTGCAGCCATGCGTCCTGTTGTGGTGACTGTTGTTCTTCTGCTGGTTGGGATGTTCATCAAAGAATCTGCTGCTGGTGAGATGGAAACACAAGAGGAAATGAACTGACTCTGACAGTAGGACAGAGATTCTGACAAGCACTTGATTCTTTTCTGCAAGATTCATTTTGTGACCTCAGTCCAGATGTATGTGGTTCTGGATGGGTCCGTCTGGACAGCAGTCACTGTGCGATGGTTTCCCTAAATCCAAAAACATTTGATGAGGCTGAGGTAAAAAAATCACTTTAACTCATTTTTCCGGGGATTGTATGTCAAAAGACTTTAACTGAAAAAACTGCTGTCTGTATCACAATAGCGTCTCACAATGATGTCTAAGAAATCTAGGAAATCTTTATAAATCCTAACCCTCTTCTTCAGTCTATTTGTCAGAATGAAGGTGGACAACTGATGACAATCAATGATGACTCAACCATGGCATGTATCTTTTCCCAACAATATCCGTTTCGCTCCAAATTCTGGGTTGGAGCTAGAAGACTAGAGGTGAGCAGGGACAACATCAGATGATGTCTCTTTAAAGTCCTCTAAGATTGTCTTCAAAAACAGACTGTGATCATTTTATTCCTTGTTTCTTCAAAGTTGTCTTATTGTCCAGGACATTAACAACCAGAGTCAACCACCAGGACAGATCAGTGTGATGGGTTGTTTCTCACTGAGTCTGAATTAATTTTATTCAACTTTATTCTCAGGATGGATCTCAACAGTTTCAGTGGATTGATCACAGTGGAAATGTGGAATCTTTCTATGACAGAGGGAAGAACTATGACTGCATGACTATTAGGAGTGAGTTTCTATTCATACATAAAGCTGATAAAAATGCCATGAAGATAAAATGACCCATCTCTGACCTAAAATTCACTCAGCAGCATTAGAAAATAGATATTTTTTCTATGTTCTGTTGACTGAATATCAATGTTGATTTTCAAAGAAATGAAATAGAACTGATTTATTAATTTTTTCAATTTATTAGAATTTCTATAGCGCCAAATCACATCATACGTTGTCTCAAGGCGCTGTACAAGGTAACGACAAAATAAAGAAGTACAGAGGTCATAAATATAACAGAATTACAGAAAGAGAAAACCCCAACAATTCACACAATGAGCAAGCAACTAGGCATCAGTGGAGAGAAAAAACTCCCCTTTAACAGGAAGAAATCTCTGACAGAACCAGACTCAAAGGTGTGCAGTCATCTGCCTCGACTGGTTGGAGGGAGGAGAATTGGGGTTAGAAGAGAGATGGGGGAGAGACAGGGGGGAGAGAAACAGGAAAGAGGAGATACAACAGAGACTAAGCAACAAGTGCAACATATATGAAGTGTATTATTATCTTAATATTAGGTCACTGGGAATTTTTTTTGATTATTTTCTCCTCTTTGTCTTTCAGTCAGAAACATGTTCATTCGAGCATCCAACGTCTACCGGATTAGATTCATCTCTGAATTGTGCAACAATGTTAACTACTTTCTGTGTGAGAAGACAGTGTGATGGTCTCCAGCTGATGAACCAACCCTGCTCTGCTATAACTAGTTTTCCTGTAACTGCTGTTCAATGTTCAGACCTGGTTTAAACACAAACACTAACAACTTTAAAGACCAGTGTTTAGCTGTAGTTTATTTCTTTAGTCAAAGTTTAACCAGAGAATTTCTAATTAGACAGTTGATAGAAAGAAAAAACATTTTTTTCCTGTGTAACCACTGTCTTCATGGAACACAAGCTTCTACATTTACTGCAATAAATGTTGACTATCAGCAGAACTGTTGTTTGATTCATTGTTCTCCTCTGTAGGTTCACTAACACTGAGTTCTTTTCTCTCTTCTCCCTGAAACACATCATCTGAACTGACCACTGATTTCTCATCAACATCAGACTTCATTCTCCTGAACAGGTTCTGTTTTCTTCTCTGTGACTTTATTCTCATTCTTAAACCTTCTGTCGTCTGTGACAAGGTTGGACCATGATGTGATGTTAGAGATCAGACTGGACTGGATCAGTCAGCAGTTGACCATCATTAGAGTCTTTTGATGGACATTACATTTCTCAGCTTCCTGAGAAGATTGAGTCACTAGAGAGTTTTGTTAAACACCGTCTGTGTGTGTTTTACAAGGAAAGTCTCCAGATATTCCACATATTTTTATCACCCTGGTTTACTGTGTCTTATTAACATTTGTTTCGTTGCAGTTGGTGGCAATGAAATCATATAAGAGAGAACCTCTCTGATATATAAAATGTTATGTAATAACCTTGTGACACATTAAAATAAGGTTGTTCATTTTTTGTAGTCATCAAGTTTAAACATTTTGATTGAAGACTGCTACGTTTTTATTTACCCCAAAAAACAAACTATAAGACATCAGTGTCCATGGAAGTCAGCGTGAGCAGCTTTCTTGAATTTACATATTTATGTTGCAGTAAATAAAAATACAAAAATTTGCAACGTAACATGATTTTTTTCACAAACAGTCCGACTTAAAACAACAGTTTGAGTTTAGGATAGAAAAGTTTATTGAAAACCAGGCATTGATCACATAGTTTTTACCAACTGTCTAATTAGAAATTCTCTGGTTAAACTTTGACTAAAGAAATAAACTACAGCTAAACACTGGTCTTTAAAGTTGTTAGTGTTTGTGTTTAAACAGCAGATACAGGAAAACTAGTTATAGCAGAGCAGGGTTGGTTCATCAGCTGGAGACCATCACACTGTCTTCTTCTCACACAGAAAGTAATGAAAACGGTCACATGATTCAGTCAGAAGGTCGGTCCAGCTCCAGAAATATTCTCCAGTGAATTTGCTCCAGACTATGTTACAAAGACAAGATATAAAATGTGTTTTGTAAATTTCCTATTTTTTATAAAAACCTCCCATAAATACTTTCACTCATATGACAGGAGAAATAATGTTTTCTGTGAATAGAACATAGACATTTTATCAATTGTCTAATGCTGCCTGATTGTTTGCTTTATGGCATGGATTGTTTTATCACTTGATGACGTAAATTAGTTTTGCAATTTCTTATTATGTAATAAACTTACTGTGAAATAACAAGCAGTTAATGCTCGCTGCTTGATCCAAAAAGGATTCAACATTTCCACCTTGATCAATCCACTGAAACTGTTCAGACTCATCCTGCAAAAAGACATTTAAAAAGTGAATCTGTCCTGGTGGTTGACCCTGGTTGTTAATATCCTGGACAATAAGACAACTTTGAAGATACAAGGAATAAAATGATCAGTCAGATGATATGGAGACATCATCTGATGTTGTCACTGCTCACCTCTAGTCTTCTAGCGCCAACCCATAATATAGTGTTATAATCAAGAAAAAAGTATACGATGCATGCCAGTGAGGCCATGGTTGAGTGATCTTTGACTGTCATCAGATGTCCACCTTCATTCTGGCAAATAGTCTGCAAAAAAACAAAGAAAAGAGGTAACGAGGACTTAATAGTTGTCTGGGACACCATTGTGTTTATTTATAATAAAAATACATTTGTATTACGATCACGGAAGACAAAGGTATGTGTCAATGTGAACGATGTCTTACTTCAGCCTCTTGATATGTTCTTGCAAATGGGGAAACCATCACACAGCGACTGTCATCCAGAAAGAACCATCCAGAACCACATGATTGATGCAGAATAGCTTCACACTGGTCAATATTCAAGTTAAAAAAATTTCCATCTTTAAAAAAGTCACAAAAACAGAGACTTGTCAGAATCTCTGTCCTACTGTCAGAGTCAGTTCATTTCCTCTTGTGTTTCCATCTCACCAGCAGCAGATTCTTTGATGAACATCACGACCAGCAGAAGAACAACAGTCACCACAACAGGACGCATGGCTGCAGACTGACTGATCCTCACTGTCTGTGGAATCAGCTGAAAGACTTGATGATGAATCTGTATGTGACAACGGTTTAAATGTTCACATAATCCTGCCTGTGGCATTTTTAATCAACTGGGGAGAAGTTCAATAAAACACATGTGAAGATGATGGATTTAATGCTCACACAAGGAGACAACAGACAACTGGAGACAACAGACAACTGGAGACCAACCCTTCAAGGCAAAAATTTATAGGTATTGTCCCCGTGGCTGTTTATACAGTTTAAACTCAGCTGTTCATATCAATAATGTCTGTCGATAAAAGTTAGTCATAATTTTGTTTAACAAATTAACACTAAAACCATCACATTGTCATGTGTTGAGTCTGTGCTCAGGTAATTCACTTGTTTTAGAGAAGTTCCTCAAGGCAGGATTATGGGAACATGAAACATTGTTATATAAGTTGAGCATCAACACAAAAATCTACTCTCTATTCTGCTCCATGTCAGTTCACTCTTTTTTGTTCCCTGTCATTAGACTGGCATTTGGAGTTCTCTTCTAACCTCCTTCTTTTCCCTTTTTGCTTTAATCAATTGTCCTCCTCTTCTTCATTGTCCATCCAACCGACAGTCGTCCTATTTCCAACAGTTCCATGTATGTTAACACTGTTGGTTGTTAACCTGGGCTCTGACTGATCCAATATGGAATCATTTTTCTAACTCACATCATTGTTTTGGCCACAGTTTTTTTTCCTGATAAAACCCTCACCACACATCTGGGCTTCAGGCCAGCACTAAAAAAACTGCTGCCTAGAGTCTGTTTTTCTCTGTTGCTGTTTATCCAGTATATAATCAGGTGTTCACATCAGTGATGTCTGTCATTAAAACTGACACATAATTTTGATTAACAAATGATGTGACAGTAACTATGACTAAACACATGCAGATTTCTACGTTGTGTTTTATTGTCAAAGTAAAATTCTCATGACAGAGAGACTGAAAGACAAACACTGCTAGGATATAAACTCTTTATGTGTTTTCAATCTAACAGGGGAAAAACTTTCACTGCAGTATATCTCAAAGCGTGGGGCGGGGTCCATAAGCGGGCAATTAATTCAAGAGAGATGTGTAATGAAAATAGGAGAAAATGATTCAACTGCACTTTTATTTTTTAACTCTGAGTTATTTGAGGTCATTGATGTAAATTCATTTTTTCTTCCACACTGAGCTCCTCCTGATCTTCTGAACCTCGGAACTTCTCTACCATCACTGTCAAAGGTTTAAAGAGCTCAAAACCACAATATGAGGAACAACATACAATAATATGAGCTTTGTTTTCTGAGGTGACATTGTGGTGGTTGACCTATAAGAATGTAGTAAAGAACAAATTGGAAAAAGATGAAGGAAACAAGATGTTTGTTGATGCTGATTTTTAATGGGGGAAAATATAAGACCTTCTTCAAGAAAAGGTTTCTTGGAAGCACGTAAACGTCATCACCTGGAGATCATCACCCTGTCTTCTCACACAGAGAGTAGTGAACATTGTTGCATGGTTCTGAAATAATCGTATTCCCGAAGACATTGGATGTTCGAACAAACAATTTTCTGACTGAAAGAAAAAGAGGAGAAAAAAATCAAAACAATTTCTAGTCACACAAGTTTGAGAAAAAATTAGTTTTATCAACTGTTTTTGAAAATCAACATTGATTTGACATCAGGAGATTTTCACTCGACAGAACATAGAGAAATTATCTATTTCTCTAATGCTGTTTAAATGAAATGGTTAGAAATAGAATCGTGGATTGTTTTTCAGCTTTGTATTTATTAATGTGTTAATAAACACTTACTCCAAATAATCAAGCAGTTATCGTTCTCCCCTGTGTCATAGAAGGATTCCACATTTCCACTTCCATCAATCCACTGAAACTGTTGAGATCCATCCTGAGAATAAAGTTGAATAAAAATCAATTCAGACTCAGTGAGAAACAACCCATCACACTGATCTGTCCTGGTGGTTGTTAATGTCCTGGACAATAAGACAACTTTGAAGATACAAGGAATAAAATGATAAAATGTTATGGAGACATCATCTGATCACTGCTCACCTCTAGTCTTCTAGCTCCAACCCAGAATATGGAGCGAAATCCATATTGGTAGGAATAGATACATATGAGTGAGGCTAAGGTTGAGACATCTTTGACTGTCATCAGGTGTCCACCTTCATTCTTACAAAAAGACTGAAGAAACAGGAAGGAGACATGAAGATGTATTCAATTTTTGAAGCCTCATTGTTGAAACGCTCATCTTGGTTGAACTGGCTTCTGTTACAATCACAAAAAAAAAACAAGTTAAAGTGACTTCTTTACCTCAGCCTCATCAAATGATTTTGGAATTAGGGAAATCATCACACAGCGACTGCTGTTCAGACGAATCCATCCAGAACCACATGATTCATCTGGACTGGAGTCACACTGGTCAGGATCCAAGAGAAAGAGATGACCTTCAAAATTTTTAAAAAAGACGAGACTTGTCAAAATCTCTGTCCTGCTGTCAGAGTCAGTTCATTTCCTCTTGTGTTTCCATCTCACCAACTTTGATGAACATCCCAACCAGCAGAAGAACAACAGTTACCACAACAGGACGCATGGCTGCAGACTGACTGATCCTCACTGTCTGTAGAATCAGCACATAATCCTGCCTCAAGGATTTTGAATCAACTGAGGAGAAGTTCAATAAAACACATGACAATATGATGGTTTTAATGTTCAAACAAATAGACAACAGACAACTGGAGACCAACCCATCAAGGCAATATTTTATAGTTATCGTCTCCGCAGCTGTTTATACAGTTTAAACTCAGGTGTTGACATCAGTGATGTCTGTCGTTAAAATTTTAATGTGATTAAAACCATAACATTGACATGTGTTGAGGCTGTGCTCAGGCAATTCACTTGTTTTAGAGAAGTTAACAAATGATGTGACAGCAACTATGACTAAACACATGCAGATTTCTATGTTGTGTTTTATTGTCGAAATTAAATTCTCATGAAAGAGACTAAAAGACAAACACTGATAGGATATAAACCCTTTGTCACGTGTTTCAAACAGGGAAAAACTGTTGAATTTGAAACTTTATTTTTGATTAAATTTAAAACACAGCAGAGCTGTATGTCTGCAAATATTTAAAGAACAGGTATATAACAGGTATCACAGGGCAGTGGCCTAGTGGTTAAGGAAGCGGACTTGGGTCCGCAAGGTCCCCGGTTCGAATCCCCCTACCACCAAGTTACCGCTGAGATACCCTGAGCATGGTATC
>JAFBJS010054333.1:19973-33699 GCA_016785265.1 Paraplagusia blochii | reverse complement strand
TGCTCACTGCTCACTTTGATGATGGGTTAAATGCAGAGGCCAAATTTCGTTGTGCGTTGTGGTGTGAATCACAACGTCACAATGACAAAAAAGGAATTTAATCTTTAAATTAATCTTAATCTTTAATTTTAGAAACTCATTCAAGTGTCCTCCTACTGGTGGAGGCAGGTATTTCATCAGTGCATCTCCAGAGAGAAGAGTCTATTAAGGTATTGTTTACTGTTACAGTATATGAATTGGGGGTTTTGCACTGTAAATGAATAATTACACAAAAATACTGATTAGTGGATATTCAAAGTGCAGTATAATGTGCATACGTAACGTAGCATACGTTAAGTTAGAGAAAAATACATAGAAATTAGTTTTCAAGAGATTTCAAGAAGGTTTGTCTCCATTTGTCTGTTGTCTCCAGTTGTCCGTTTTCTCCAGTTGTCTGTTGTCTCCTTGTTTGAACATTAAAACCATCACATTTGCATATGTTTTATTGAAGTTCTCCTCAGTGAATTCACTTCTTTCAGAGAAAACGCTCAAGGCAGGGAACATTTAAACACCGTCACATACGTTGATCATCAAGTCTTTCAGCTGATTCTACAGACAGTGAGGATCAGTCAGTCTGCAGCCATGCGTCCTGTTGTGGTGACTGTTGTTCTTCTGCTGGTTGGGATGTTCATCAAAGAATCTGTTGCTGGTGAGATGGAAACACAAGAGGAAATGAACTGACTCTGACAGTAGGACAGAGATTCTGACAAGTCTCTGTTTGTGTTTTTTTTTAAAGATGGAAATCGTTTTATCTTGGATATTGACCAGTGTGAATCTTCTCTACATCAGTCAGGTGGTTTTAGATGGTTCTGTTTCAATAACAATAGTTGTGTGATGATTTCCCCAAATGCAAGAACATATCATGATGCTGAGGTAAGACATCACTCACACTGATAGAGTTTTGTTTTCTGTGATTTTGGAGGGTTTTACATGGTGTAATTGCATCGAATTTCTTCCTGTTGTGGTGAACCAGCTCTCTTTTTGCAGACTGCCAGAAACTGTCTTCCAGGTTTTTCTGAGTGTGGACGATTTACATCTTTGTTGGATGCAATTTCAAGTTTGTCTTTTGTTTGGAGCCTATGCCGCCACTTAGATTTTCATTGGGAAAACATCAATGTACCAATGTACCAATCTGTCAGGGTAGTTGGTGGCCCAGTGGTTAAGAAAGTGGACTTGGGTTTGCAAGTCCCCTGGTTCGAATCCCGCAACCGCCAAGTTACCACTGAGGTCCACTGAGCACGGCACAGCTCAAAGCTTCCCACTGTTCACTTTGGTGATGGGTTGAATGCACAGTGTGAATCAAAATGTCACAATGACAAGGAGTTTCCTTTCCTTCCTTTATAGCTACCTCAATTCCCCAATAGATGGCGTACAAAAGGATAGAAACATTTAATCTTTCCTTCTGTCTTTCCTACCTGATACATCAGGAAAGACTAAGACCCAGGTTGAGGCTGGTTTTGCATCTGCAGGAACCCGGATAACTTTCTTTTGTTTGAACTTAAATGGGTCTTAAATCTGGTTAATGTCCTAGGGTGCCATGTCAGTGAAGTGCGACAGCTACACTACACCTTTTGGATTTTTACCATTTTAAATCTTTAATCTTTCTTCAGTCTTTTTGTCAGAATAAAGGTGGACAACTGATGACAGTCAAGGATGACTCAACCATGGCCTTATTGGCATGTCTTGTATACTTCAAAGTTGGTTATAATGCCTTATTCTGGGTTGCAGATAGAAGACCAGAGGTGAGCAGTGTCAACATCAGATGATGACTCCACAAAATCTGACTGATGTTTTTATATTTTATATCTTGTATACTTCAAAGTTGTCAAATAAGTTGTCCTGTCTTAGGACGGATCTCAACAGTTTCAGTGCATTGATCACAGTGGAAATGTGCAATCTTCTTGTGACAGAGGAGAGAACTCTAACTGCATGATTATTTCCTGTGAGTATTTATATAATTAACAAATATAAATCTGACAAACATCCTTTGAAAATTAAATGATCCATTATAGACCTATATATATATCTATATATATATACTGTATATTCTTGTAAATGTAAATCCCATGATGTAAAATCTCTTTACTGTTCAGTCAGGAGCAGGTTATTTGGAACAAGTCTGAAGGGCCGGACTGACTTTCTGACTGAATCATGTGACAAAGAACGATTCTTTCTGTGTGAGAAGACAGTGTGATGGTCTCCAGCTGATGAACCAACCCTGCTCTGCTATAACTAGTTTTCCTGTAACTGCTGTTCAATGTTCAGACCTGGTTTAAACACAAACACTAACAACTTTAAAGACCAGTGTTTTTACAGACCAGTGTTTAGTTGTAGTTTATTTCTTTAGTCAAAGTTTAACCAGAGAATTTCTAATTAGACAGTTGAGAGAAAGAAAAACCTCTTTTTTTCCTGTGTAACCACTGTCTTCATGGAACACAAGCTTCTACATTTACTGCAATAAATGTTGACTATCAGCAGAACTGTTGTTTGATTCATTGTTCTCCTCTGTAGGTTCACTAACACTGAGTTCTTTTCTCTCTTCTCCCTGAAACACATCATCTGAAATGACCACTGATTGCTCACCAACATCATCTTCATTCTCTTACTGTAGGTTTATTAGAACTTTATTCCTAAACCTGTCCTCGATAGGACCCTTATAATCAGTCAAAACATTTGTCCTTGTCTATTCCAAGTCTATTCATTGACATTCTATTTCTTATCTTCCTGAGGATATATTAATATTATTTTTCATGTTAAAGAGGGAATTGAAATGTTTATATTTTAAATAGTGTAATAAAAACCTGTGACACTGACCAACTTTCATCTCTGAGGGTTGTTAGTCTTCACTCCAACACACCCATCCTTATATGAACAATTAACCAGATAATCAACACCTACAGTCAGTAGACAATATAAGGACACCTTCAGATACAGAGAGACAGAGACAAGGACAGGTCTCTGGTTGAATTATATGTGAGGACATCTGTGAGCTTGTTGGCACAGTCCCTGAGGACCCATCCTGGAATGTTGGTGGCCTGGTGCTTGCCTGCACTTTTCTATTCTGAACTCAAACTGCTGTATTTAGATTAGAGTTATATTGGTTAGATTGTTTGTATAACAATAATGTAACAGTGTTATTGTTATTATACCTGTTCTTGTCTCTGTTGATCTGTATTTGAGATAACTTTTTATACAGACTTAAATTAAAACACACATAGGAAACTGAGAAAACTTTAACAAATGACCTGACATTAGTAAAACAGCTTTGAATGAAGGTTTTTATTTTCTGGTTTTATGGTTGAAATAATGAAAGGTGTGGTTGAGTGATGACAAACAGTCCTCTGGGATAGAAAAAAAATGTTTTCCTTTCTCTTTCCCACCTACAGGGGAGAACAATGAATCAAACAACAGTTCTGCTGATAGTCAACATTTATTGCAGTAAATGTAGAAGCTTGTGTTCCATGAAGACAGTGGTTACACAGGAAAAAAATGTTTTTTCTTTCTATCAACTGTCTAATTAGAAATTCTCTGGTTAAACTTTGACTAAAGAAATAAACTACAGCTAAACACTGGTCTTTAAAGTTGTTAGTGTTTGTGTTTAAACCAGGTCTGAACATTGAACAGCAGTTACAGGAAAACTAGTTATAGCAGAGCAGGGTTGGTTCATCAGCTGGAGACCATCACACTGTCTTCTCACACAGAAAGAATTGAGGACTGTCACATGGTTTCGTCAGGAAGTGAGTCCAGTTCCACAGACTTGAACCAATAAATCTGTTCCTGACTGAACAGTAAAGAGGAATATTAATACGACGTCAGAAAACCTCAACAGAAACCTTTATGACCATGTGTTTTAAAAAATCTAAGCTGATAAGACATCATGACATTAACAGAACGGAAATATTACATCTATTGTCTAATGTTGTTCAAATCGTGATGAGTTGATCATTTCATTTTCAGAGGATGATTGTCAGAGTTATATTTGTTTATTATATTAAAAACTTACACCAAAACATCAAGCAGTTATAGTTCTCACTGATGTCATTGAAGGATTCCACATTCCCACTGTGATCAATCCACTGAAACTGTTGAGATCCATCCTAGAAATAAAAATCAATTCAGACTCAGTGAGAAACAACCCATCACACTGATCTGTCCTGGTGGTTGACTCTGGTTGTTAATATCCTGGACAATAAGACAACTTTGAAGAAACAAGGAATAAAATGATCAAACAGATTTTTATAGAGACATCATCTGATGTTGTCCCTGCTCACCTCTAGTCTTCTTGCTCCAACCCAGAATATTAAGAAATGCTGAACTCTGTAATATAAGATACATCCAAGTGAGGCCTTGGTTGACTCATCCTTGACTGTCATCAGGCGTCCACCTTCATTCTCACAAAAAGCCTGAAGATAAGGATAAGGAGACATGAAGATGTATTACATTTCTGAGACATCATTATTGATTAATACTTTTCTGATTAAACAGCCTTTTGTTTTACAATCACACACAAATAAACCCTAAGAGTTAAAGTGACTTCTTTACCTCAGCCTCATCAAATGATTTTGGATTTGGTGAAGTCATCACACAGCGACTTCTGTCCAGACGCATCCATCCAGAACCACATGATTCATCTGGATTGGGGTCACACTGGTCACGATCCCAGATGAAAGTTTGATCTTAAAAAAAAAAAAAAAATGGAGAATCCCTGTCCTACTGTCAGAGTCAGTTCATTTCCTCTTGTGTTTCCATCTCACCAGCAGCAGATTCTTTGATGAACATCCCAACCAGCAGAAGAACAACAGTCACCACAACAGGACGCATGGCTGCAGACTGACTGATCCTCACTGTCTGTAGAATCAGCTGAAAGACTTGATGATCACTCTGTATGTGACAATGGTTTAAATGTTCACATAATCCTGCCTGTGGCATTTTTAATCAACTGGGGAGAAGTTCAATAAAACACATGTGAAGATGATGGGTTTAATGTTCACACAAGGAGACAACAGACAACTGGAGACAACAGACAACTGGAGACAACAGACAACTGGAGACCAACCCTTCAAGGCAAAAATTTATAGGTATTGTCCCCGTGGCTGTTTATACAGTTTAAACTCAGCTGTTCACATCAATAATGTCTGTCGATAAAAGTTAGTCATAATTTTGTTTAACAAATTAACACTAAAACCATCACATTGTCATGTATTGAGTCTGTGCTCAGGTAATTCACTTGTTTTAGAGAAGTTCCTCAAGGCAGGATTATGGGAACATAAAACATTGTTACATAAGTTGAGCATCAATCTACTGTCTATATTGCTCCATGTCAGTTCTTTTTTTTTATATTTCTCTGTCATTGTAACTTCATTCAGAGTTCCCACTTCCAGACCAACACTTCTAACCTTCTTCTTTTACCTTTTTGCCTTATTGTGAGGGGGGCACATGTGACCCTGGGGAACATGCTTTTTTTACGCCGTACTACGATAAAGTGTAATTGCACATCCTTGTAAGTTGAACTATGTCTCTTTGTTTTTGTTTCTTTATGTTAACAAGGATACGATGTTATGCAGAGGTGTAGCTAGAACTATTTTATAGACAAATGCTGTTATTTATAGTTCAGTGTTAGTATAGTTCACATCCTTGTTAGTTGAACTATATCTCTTTTTTTGTTTCTGACAAGGATACAATGTTATGCAGAGATGTACCTAGAACTATTTTATAGACAAATGCTATTATTTATAGTTGCGGCAGAGGGTGGGTGGTGGGCGGGGGAGGGGCACAAATTGTTTTCTTCGTGCTGGGGGGGCGTAACAGAAAAAGATTGAGAACCACTGGTGTAAAGGTAAACAAGAATGTAGGAGTGCTAAAATGACTACATTCTTAAAGTAATGTAAAGTTAACAATCCGATCTGAATGTGCAAGTAAAACAACTGCACTCTTTTTAAAGTGTAACAACAATTAAACAACAACACTCTATTGGCAGTGTAGCCTATAGAGCAGGGGTGGGCAAACTTATTGACCTGCGGGCCACAATTTCTCCTAAAATTGGACACGGGGCCGAGTCAATCAAGAGCAGAGAGATGGAGCGTTCGTGTAAGCTAGGATAAATGGCAAGTAAAAGTCATGTATCAAAGCCAAAATACTAAATTTCTAATAGCCTATTATGTCATCTACTGGGAAAATGCAGGCATTGTAGGGAAAAGTCGGAAGTTTAATTATAATATAAATAAATTATATAATTTGGACAGGGATGGCGGGCCGCATTAAAAGGCTCAACGGGCCGCTTGTGGCCCCCGGGCCTTAGTTTGCCCACCCCTGCTATAGAGTGTGGTTGTTTGCTGCTGTACCGCATCGTGTGTGTGTGTGTGAATCTATTTATTTCCCTATAAGGCAAGAAGACCCACCCAGGTTTCCTTCTGATTGGTTTAGTCTGAATTGTTAACCTATGTCAACCAATCATCAATCCTTTTTAATGCACGTTTCAGTGAGTTTGAGTGAAAGACGGCCGAGTGTGTGTCACCACACACAGACACACTGACAGGCAGCAGACAGGCTCAGCTGCCACATAGTCTCTGAGGTCGGGAGAAACCGTCCATTTGGACCACAGATAGTAACGTGTAACACCACAGCAACAATAACGGCATTACTGAATGGGAAAGGGAAACGTGTTACGTTATTAGAGAAAAGTAGTTTTGTTACAGGTAACGCCTTAGTCCCAACTCTGCAAATTAGTAACTTCACCTAAAACAAACCTTCTCCCAGGTTGATGTTTCTGATGTCACAGCAGATCGTTGCATTGGTTTTGTCTTCACTTATTACCAGCTGTAATTATTTGTAATTTTGTGTCTTTTCCATCTTTTCCCTCCAGTTCTGGTGACCAACACCTCCATCATGACAAGAACCAGTGTCACCAGGACAAGACTCATAGCTCAGAGCTCACAGATCCTCACAACACAGAACAACTGGTGGAGAAGCTGAAAGTCTTCAAACTCAACTGAATAAACAACACTTTTAATTTGAACACTTTCACTGCAGTGTTTCTCAAAGGGTGGGTTGGGGTCCACAGGTGGACAATTGATTCATGACAGATGTGCAATGACAACAGTAGGACATGTTCAAGGTCCAAGTGATGATGGCTCAACTGCACTTTTATTTTTGAAACTTTACTTTTTACACTTTTAACTTGAAACAGTTATTTGAGTTTATTGATGTGGATTCATTATTATTTCATATTTCACACTGAGCTCCTTCTGATCTTCTGACCCTCAGACCTTCTCTACCATCACTGTCAAAGGTTTAATGAGCTCAAAAACAAAAGATAAGGAACAACATAAAGGTTTGAGTTTTAGGTCAGGAGGTTGAGATGATGAATGAAGAACAATCTGAAAAGTTGATGAAGGAAACAAGATGTTTGATGATGCTGAACTTTAATATAGGAAATTATGGGAATCAGGGAAACTAGCTATAGAAGAGTTGGATCATCAACTAGAGATCATCACCCTGTCTTCTCACACAGAAAATACCAATCCATGTTGCATGGTTTAGAGATTAATTTCATCCAGTTGTCATAGGTTGTTTCTCTGGACAATTCTCTGACTGAAAGACAAAGAGAAGAGTTAGAAACTTCATTAAAAAAATATTTAATTAGTTTTAAACAACTATTTTTAAAAATCAACATTGATATGACACCATGAGATTTCCAGTGAATGGAACATAGAGAAAATATCTATTATCTAAAGCTGCCTTAAGCAGTTTTAAGTTTGTTTGTCAGGTTTATATTTATTATCTATAGAAACTTACTCCAAATAGTCATGCAGTTATCGTTCTCCCCACTGTCATAGAAAGATTCCACATTTCTACTGTGATCAATCCACTGAAACTGTTGAGATCCATCCTGAGAATAAAGTTGAATAAAATCAATTCAGACTCAGAGAGAAACAACTCATCACACTGATCTGTCCTGGTGGTTGACTCTGGTTGTTAATGTCCTGGACAATAAGACAACTTTGAAGATACAAGGAATAAAATGATCACAGTCTGTTTTTGAAGATAATCTTAGATGATTTTATGGAGACATCATCTGATGTTGTCCCTGCTCACCTCTAGTCTTCTAGCTCCAACCCAGAAAATGGTACGAAACCCATATAGGTGGGAAAAGAGACATGCCAGTGAAGCCATGGTTGAGTCATCTGTGACTATCATCAGTTGTCCACCATCATTCTTACAAAAAGACTGAAGAAATAGAGAAAAGATAAAATGTATAGAAGAAATATATATTTTTGCAGCATTTTGTTGTGACCCCAATGCTTGTTTTATTTCTGAAACAATCATTTCTATTGCAATCACTAAAAACCCAACCATTTGTGTCTGTGTAACATCTTCACCTCAGCCTCATCAAATGTCTTTGTATTTGACGAGATCATCACACAGCGACTGCTGTCCAGACGCAGCCATCCGAGACCACATGGTTCATCTGGACTGAGGTCACACAATGAATCTTGCAAAAATGAAACAGAGACTTGTCAGAATCTCTGTCCTACTGTCAGAGTCAGTTCATTTCCTCTTGTGTTTCCATCTCACCAGCAGCAGATTCTTTGATGAACATCCCAACCAGCAGAAGAACAACAGTCACCACAACAGGACGCATGGCTGCAGACTGACTGATCCTCACTGTCTGTAGTATGTAACAATGGTTTTAATGTTCCCATAATCCTGCCTGGGGCATTTTGAATTAACTGAGGAGAAGGTCAATAAAACAAATGTAAATGTGATGGTTTTAAAGTTGAAACAAGGAGACAACAGACAACTGGAGACGGAATATTTTATAGGTATAGGCTCTTTCTACAGATTAAACTCAGGTGTTAACATCAGTAATGTTATTAAAACTGAGTCATAATTTTGTTTAACAAATTAACACTAAAACCATCACACTGACATGTGTTGAGTCTGTGCTCAGGTAATTCACTTGTTTAAGATCATGTCAGTTCACTCTTTTCTCTTTTGTCATTCTACCTACATTCTGAGTTTCCTCTTACAGACCAACACTTCTAACCTTCTTCTTTTGCCTTTTAGCCTTAATCAATTGTCCTCCTCTTCTTCATTGTCTTCAACCAACAGTCGTCCTATTTCCAACAGTTCCCTGTAGGTTAACACTGTTGGTTGTTAACTAGGGCGCTGACTGATCCAGTATGGAATCATTTTTCTAACTCACATCATTGTTTTGGCCACAGTTTTATGCTGGATTCTCTTCCTGAAAAAACCCTCGCCACATATCTGAGCTTCAGACCAGCACTAAAAAAATCTCTGGCTTATAATCAGCAGTATATAATCAGGTGTTCACATCAGTGATGTCTGTAATTAAAACTGAGACATCATTTTAATGAACAAATGATGTGACAGTAACTGTGACTAAACACATGCAGATTTCTACGTTGTGTTTTATTGTCAAAGTAAAATTCTCATGACAGAGAGACTGAAAGACAAACACTGATAGGATATAAACCATTTGTTATGTGTTTTCAATCTCACAGGGAATAATTATTGGATTTTAAACTTAAATTTTAATCTCATAAAAAACGCAGCAGAGCTGTCTGTCTGCAAATATAAGAAGATCTGGTGGAGTTCTAGGAAAACACATCAAAATTTCCTCCTACTGGTGGAGGCAGGTATTTCATCAGTGCATCTCCACAAAGAAGAGTCTGTTGTGACTCTTCTCAACAGCCAGTTGGAGACCAACCCTTCTCTGGGTTCATACAGTCAGAGTTTGGAACACGACAGTTGATTCAGTTCTAAGATTCAAGTCCTGACAGTTGAAGACATGAAAACCACTTTCTAACCAGTCTTTTCAGTCAGTTCCTTCTACAGCAGAGCCAACAGAGAATACAGAGATGATGATGGTTCACAGTGATGAGACAAGGACTTCTGATCTACTGCTGACTCTTTGACTATTTTCTGCTTTTGGTGAAAACTACAGACTGATGTGGAGGACTGTGATCTTCATTGTTCTTGGTCTTTGACTCTGAAGACATGAAGTCTGTCATTATTACTCTGTCGTGGAACTGCTTCTGATGTTGACATCATTGACTATTTCATTGCGTGAAAATTAAACAGTGAGTCAGTACTTTATTCCCCAACATGTTAAATGGTAAAATGTCTATAAAGTGTTTAAATGCTGTAAAAAGACACAGCAGGAGACAGTAGAGTCAACAACCTTCACAGGTCTAAACAGCTAGACATCAACATTAAAATTTTTTGACTTGTCACAAACAGTATAAACAGTAAAATTCTGTCTTTTTTTCCGGGAATACATTTCTGGGTTCAGTAGATTGAGGTCATACCTAATTTTAGGAAAAGTGAGAAGAAAACAGAACCAGTTTTGGAGAATGAGGTCTGGAATTAATATCTATAGAAACTTACTCCAGAGGAAACAAGATGTTTGATGATGCTGAACTTTAATATAGGAAATTATGGGTATCAGGGAAACTAGTTATAGAAGAGCAGGTTAGATCATCATCTAGAAATCATCACCCTGTCTTCTCACACAGAAAATACAAAACCATATTGCAGGATCGAGGGATGAACTTATTCCCGTAGTCATCGGGTCTTCCACTAAACCATTTTCTGACTGAAAGACAAAGAGAACAAAGAGATAATGGCCTTAGACTTAGACTACCTTTATTGTCATTGCACAGAAAACACAACAGTGAGTCTGGCAAGAAGTGTCAATGCTTGGCAACAGGGGTACACAATGTTCACTACAAAGCTTATAAACCATTTGGTAACATTTACTTCAGATATTACTACAATATATGCAAACCAATCCAAAGTCCAGCAGTGTATAAAATATAGATGTACGTGATAAGCAATAAAACAGTGCTGAGGTTGAGTATTGCATATATATATTCACATACACAGGAGTAATTGCCCAAAACATTTCGTTTCAGACAGATTGTTTTTTTTTTGTTTGTTTTTAAAAATGTGATGGCCAAACTGTTCTTGAACCTAATAGTTTTACAGCAGATGCTGCGGAACCTTCTTCCTGACGTCAACAGAGAGAACAGTTTGTTATGGGGGTGTGTTTTGTCACGTTGACTCTGGCATATCACAGTCCACGTGCGATATCCTGGATGGGAGGGAGTGATCTTTTCTGCTGATTTCATTACTCTCTGCAGAGCCTTCCAGTCGGAGGCTTTGCAGATCCCAGATCAGACCGTGATGCAGCTCGTCAGCAGGCCCTCAATAGTCCCTCTACAGAAGGTAGCAAAGGATGGGTGGGCGCAGGGATGCCCTTCTCATCTGATGCAAGGAAATGCAGGCGCTGCTGTGCTTTCTTTGCCAGGGTGTTGGTGTGCAGTGACCAGTCAAGGGTGTCTGTTATGTGGACCTCTAAGAACTAAGAACTTAGTGTTGCTGACAACCTCCATCACTGTGTTATCAATGGAACAACGGAGAATGGTTGGGACATGATCTCCCAGCAACAGTCTCCTTAGTTTTGGCAACATTTAGCACCAGGTTGTTTGTGCTCCACCAGTCCGCCAGATGTTGGGCCTCCTCTATGTGTGCCAGCTCATTATTCTCTTGGACCACTAAAGTGGTGTCGTATGCATACTTCAGGATGTAGTTGGAGTTGTGCTTGGGTCATCAGGGTGAACAGCAGAGGGCTCAGAACGGAGCCTTGCGGGGAGGCCAGTGTTCAGGGTCATGGTGCTATATTAGTGTCCATTCTCTAATGCTGCTTTAATGACATTTAGGTCAGAATTTAATCATCTTATCTTGATGACTTGTTTGTCAGGTTTATATTTGTTTTTTGGATTTGGGTTGGGTTGGGTTTATTTTTGGGTTAGGTTTATATTTATTTTGACAAAAGTGTTTTTTTCTGGGAATACATTTCTGGGCTAAGTAGATTGAGGTCATACACAAATTTAGGACCAGTGAGAAGAAAACAGAACCAGTTCTGGAGAATGAGGTCTGACAAGATTGAGGTGTTGTATATCTATAGAAACTTACTAATAATTGTCATGCAGTCATTATTCTTCCCTCTGTCATTGAAGGATTCCACATTTCCACTTCCATCAATCCACTGTATCTGTTGAGATCCATCCTGAGAATAAAGTTGAATAAAATCAATTCAGACTCAGTGAGAAACAACCCATCACACTGATCTGTCCTGGTGGTTGACTCTGGTTGTTAATGTACTGGACAATAAGACAACTTTGAAGATACAAGGAATAAAATGATCACAGTCTGTTTTTGAAGACAATCTTAGATGATTTCATGGAGACATCATCTGATGTTGCCCCTGCTCACCTCTAGTCTTCTAGCTCCAACCCAGAATATGGGGGGATACACATAGTTGTGGAATAGGTTACATTTCAGTGAGTCTATGGTTGAGTCATCTTTGACTGTCATCAGGTGTCCACCTTCATTCTGGCAAAAAGACTGAAGAAACAGGAAGGAGACATGATGATTGATTTCATTTCTGAGACATCATTGTTAAGACACTGATTTTTAACATTTTTTTATAAGAATCACAAAAAACATAAGATTCAAAGTATCTTCTTTACCTCAGCCTCATAAAATGATTTCCGATTTAGGGAAATCAACAAACAGCGACTGCTGTCCAGACGGATCCATCCAGAACCACATGATTCATCTGGACTGAGGTCACACTGGTCAGGATCCCAGATAGTTTGATCTTGAAAAAAAAGGAAAAACAAGTAAATCAACAGAGACTTGTCAGAATCTCTGTCCTACTGTCAGAGTCAGTTCATTTCCTCTTGTGTTTCCATCTCACCAGCAGCAGATTCTTTGATGAACATCCCAACCAGCAGAAGAACAACAGGCACCACAACAGGACGCATGGCTGCAGACTGACTGATCCTCACTGTCTGTAGAATCAGCTGAAAGACTTGATGATCACTCTGTATGTAACAATGGTTTAAATGTTCAGATAATCCTGCCTGGGGCATTTTGAATTAACTGAGGAGAACTTCACTAAAACACATGTAAATGTGATGGTTTTATTTTAAATCAAGGAGACAACAAAAAACTGGAGACCAACCCTTCATGGCAAAATTTAATAGGTATTGTCTCTGTTATTACCAGTAATGTCTGTTGTTTAAACTGAGACATAATTTTGATTAACAAATGAACACATAAACCACCTCAAGGCAGGATTATGGGAACATTGAAACTTTGTTACAAGTTGAGCATCAATCTACTGTCTATTTAGCTCCATGTCAGTTCTTTTTTTATATTTCTCTGTCATTGTAACTTCATTCAGAAATTGACAAATTGAACGAATGACCATGAGATCTGTAATTAATCTGTATTTGGTCTTGGTCACATTGTCATTTTAAGGTGGTAATTACTTAGTTTATCAACTCTCTAGATTTGACATCTAGTAAAATACAGCCTTATATTAAAAATCTGATCAATTTGTTTCAGGATGATCCATCACTGTTTGATTGGATTGATGGAAGTGGAAATGTTGACATCCCAGTTAATGACATTGACGAGCAGTCTGATTGTTTATCCATGAACAGTAAGTTTGTAAAAGTGTCATATATAAGTTCATGTTTTTGTGAGGTCTGTCTGTCCCTTTCCCTGCTGTTGGTTAATCAGTGTCATCACAGTCACCTGTGTCTTTGTAATTAGTCTCACTGGTGTCACCTGGTGTCTTTAGCTTATATAC
>JAFBJS010054333.1:0-19800 GCA_016785265.1 Paraplagusia blochii | reverse complement strand
GGTGTTGTTGTTGTTGTTGTTGTTGTTGTTGTTGTTGTTGTTGTTGTTGTTGTTGTTGTTGTTGTTGTTGTTGTTGTTGTTGTTGTTGTTGTTGTTGTTGTGTGTTAAATGTTCTGAGGTCGAGTTTAGTTTGGGCTGGAGAAGCTGAACTATTTAGAAAGTTTGTTGTGAAGAGTATGTGTACCAGGGGAAGTGTGTGTGTGTGTGTGTGTGAAGAGCTGGTGTAGTTAATGTCAGGCTTTGTTTTTTTCTGTTCAATGAATCCTTTAACAACAAAGAAAAGCCTGGTGCATTATTTGGGTCCAACCATGTCTTCAATGATAATGTGTCATGATCAAGGATTAATCCTGATCACAATCCAATCAAGTTAGCAAACATGTTTAAATACAAGAAAACTGACTGGAAAGACAGTCCAGCTGCTTAATGTCTGATGCTTCATATCATTCTTGTCTGTGGTCTCCTCTTGTTCTTTCAGTCTGGTATGTGATGTCTCAAACAACCTCCCTGAGATTCCAGACTGTACCATGTGAAAAACCAGTCTACTTTGCATGTCAAAAGTCAGGGTGATCAACATTATTCATCCTGAAATGTCCAAAAACAAAGAGAGCAACATGCATTAAGATGGAACCTATTTTAATTAATGAGTTCATAAATATACATCAACAAACTGAGTCGTGGCTACTGTGTCATAACCACTGTTGGGATTAGCATGTTACTTATGACGCCGTTAAGTAACGCAACTACTTTGTGTTAAATTTCCAATCGGTAATGCCGTTACTGTTACTTTTGTGTTTAGAGACCATCTGAAATGTTTCTCTCCGCCTGAGAGAGGACCCTGTGGCATCAGAGTCTGTCTGCTGCCTATAATTGTGTGTGGTAACTTTTACAATCATGGCGTGAAACTATGTGAAACTCGTACTCTATGTAAATGATTGCGTTTAAAGGGAGCGATGATTGGTTGACATAGTCTCTCTGTCATGAGAATTTTATTTCGACAATAAAACACAACGTAGAAATCTGCATGTGTTTAGTCACAGTTACTGTCACATCATTTGTTAATCAAAATTATGTCTCAGTTTTAATGACAGACATCACTGATGTGAACACCTGATTATAAACTGGATAAACAGCAACAGAGTTGAAAAAATGATTTCCATACTGGATCAATCGGTGCCCAGGTTAACAACCACCGTCAACAGAGCTGTTAACCTACAGGGTGCTGTTGGAAATAGGACGACTGTTGGTTGAAGACAACTTAGTGCCAGATCATAACAACTGTCATCTCAAGGCACTTTACAAACAAACATGCAAACAAAGAAGAGGGGGACAATTAATAAAGCAATAGGGAAAAGAAGAAGGTTAGAACTGTTGGTCTGAAAGTGGGAACTAGGAATATAGGTAAAATGACATGGAAGAGTAAAGAGTGAAGATGATCTTAAACAAGTGAATTACCTGAGCATAGCCTCAACACATGTCAATGTGATGGTTTTAGTGTTAATTTGTTAATCAAAATTATAACTCAGTTTTAACGACAGACATCACTGATGTGAACACCTGAGATTAAACTGTATAAACAGCAAAAGAGACAATACCCAATAAAACATTTTGTCTCCAGTTGTCTGGTCTCTCCTTGTTTGAACATTAAAACCATCACATTCACATGTGTTTTACTGAAGTTCTCAGTTAATTTAAAATGCCCCAGGTAGGATTATGGGAACATTTAAACAGTTGTCACATACATTGGTCATCAAGTCTTTCAGCTGATTCTACAGACAGTGAGGATCAGTCAGTCTGCAGCCATGCGTCCTGTTGTGGTGACTGTTGTTCTTCTGCTGGTTGGGATGTTCAT
Source organism: Paraplagusia blochii (assembly GCA_016785265.1). Taxonomy (NCBI): domain Eukaryota; kingdom Metazoa; phylum Chordata; class Actinopteri; order Pleuronectiformes; family Cynoglossidae; genus Paraplagusia; species Paraplagusia blochii. The sequence goes on along the minus strand of JAFBJS010054333.1, from coordinate 17,951 downwards.
CAAAGAATCTGCTGCTGGTGAGATGGAAACACAAGAGGAAATGAACTGACTCTGACAGTAGGACAGAGATTCTGACGAGAACTTGGTTTTTTTTTTGCAAGATTTATTGTGTGACCTCAGTCCAGATGAATCATGTGGTTCTGGATGGATCCGTCTGGACAGCAGTCACTGTTTGATGGTCTCCCTGAATCCAAAAATATTTGATGAGGCTGAGGTAAAGAAGTCACTTCAACACTTAGGTTTCTTTTGGGATTGTAACACAAAAGACTGTTTACCAAAAATAAAACACAGTCTCAACAATGATGTCTCAGAAATGTAATACATTTTCATGTCTCATTACCTTCTTCAGTCTTTTTGTGAGAGCGAAGGTGGACACCTGATGACGGTCAAAGATGAGTCAACCATGGCCTCATTGGCATGTTTTTATTACTACCAATATATAGGTCGCATCATATTCTGGGTTGGAGCTAGAAGACTAGAGGTGAGCAGGGACAACATCAGATGATGTCTCTATAACATCTGACTGATCATTTTATTCCTTGTATCTTCAAAGTTGTCTTATTGTCCAGGATATTAACAACCAGAGTCAACCACCAGGACAGATCAGTGTGATGGGTTGTTTCTCACTGAGTCTGAATTGATTTTTATTCAACTTTATTCTCAGGATGGATCTCAACAGTTTCAGTGGATTGATGGAAGTGGAAATGTGGAATTTTTCTATGATCAAGGGAAGAACAATGACTGCATGACAACTCTATGTAAGCCTTTAATACAATTTACAATACAAATGTGTATATATATTTATATTGTATAAACATATATACATTTTCATCAACACCTCTTTAAGATAAAATTTTCTGACCTATAACACAATCAACCATCAAACAGAGAAAACGTTTTTTGAGAGGATGACAATGTCCAAGACGTGGACAACATGGTTTGACCCCAATGCAGCACTCAGAGACTTTCCTTAGCTGTAGTTGGTTTAATGCAGTTGCAGCAAAACAAGACTCAGTTCAAACTTCAGTTCATGGTCTCCTCTGTCCTCACTCTCCAATATGTCAAACTCTCCAATACAGAAATCATCAGAACAATAAACAGCAGCTACAAACACTGCACAGAAAACAACAATAATTAGATATTCTAAGGACACCAGGGGACATCATGGAGACTAGTTACAAACACATCTGTAACTGAATTTTTTTTTTTTTCAATATACACATTTATCTTGTTTTTGTTGTTTAGCCTCAGGTAGAATCTCTGGACGTTTGGGCCAGGCTATTTTTTTGACTCAACCATGTGACCGTGCTCATTACATTCTGTGCGAGAAGAAGACAGTGTGATGGTCTCCAGCTGATGAACCAACCCTGCTCTGCTATAACTAGTTTTCCTGTAACTGCTGTTTAAACACAAACACTAACAACTTTAAAGACCAGTGTTTAGCTGTAGTTTATTTCTTTAGTCAAAGTTTAACCAGAGAATTTCTAATTAGACAGTTGATAGAAAGAAAAACCTCTTTTTTCTCCTGTGTAACCACTGTCTTCATGGAACACAAGCTTCTATATTTACTGCAATAAATGTTGACTATCAGCAGAACTGTTTGACTCATTGTTCTCTGTAGGTTCACTAACACTGAGTTCTTTTCTCTCTTCTCCCTGAAACACATCATCTGAACTGACCACTGATTTCTCATCAACATCATCTTCATTCTCCTGAACTGGTTCTGTTTTCTTCTGTGTGACTTTATTCTCATTCTTAAACCTTCTGTTGTCTGTGACAAGGTTGGACCATGATGTGATGTTAGAGATCAGACTGGAGTGGATCAGTCACCAGTTGACCATCATTAGTCTTTTGATGGACATTACATTTTCAGCTCCCTGAGAAGATTGAGTCACTAGAGAGTTTTGTTAAACATTGTGTGTTTTACAAGGAAAGTCTCCAGATATTCCACACATTGTTATCACCTTGGTTTAATCTCACTCAGATTGGTTTCAATAATTAATTTATTAATTAAAAGTTAATTTCTTCAGAAGTCTTTAAGTTGAGAAATGTTGATGCAAGACTCATAGTGATTTATTATTGGTTTATTGGTATTTACCCAAAACACAGCAGTGTCCATGGAGGTTGTGACCAAGTGAGCAGCTTTCAAACTATTGACAGATTGAGAATGACTGATAAATATTAAATGTTCAATTAGGTTTTAAGCTGCATGATGTATAGTTTTTACATTAATATATATTTTTTCAAAAAAGAAAAAAATTTCTAACCCAGAGGGCTGTTTGTCTTCACTCAACCACACCCTTCTCACGTCTCCAGATATTCCACATATTTTATCGCCTTGGATTACTGTGTCTCATTCACATTGGTTTCATTGCGGTTGATGCCAATAAAATCATATACGAGAGAACCTCTCTGAAATATATAATGTTATGTAATAACCTTATGACACACTATAATATTATAATATTATAGTTATAATAAGGTTGTTAATTTTTTGTAGTGGTCAAGTTCAGAAATGTGGCATTAACAATTCTCTAACTCAAATGGCTGTTTGTCTTCACTCAAGCATGGCCAGCATCATTACCATACCTTGAAACCAGAAAAAACAGAAAATATAAATCTTCATTAAAAGCTGTTTTATTAATGTCATACCATTTGTTAAAATTCACTCAGTTTCTTACGTGTGTTTTAATTTAAGTCTGTATGAAAAAAAAACCTGAAATACAGAAAAAAGAGACAAGAACAGATCACTGGTTGAGGAAGTTTTCTTTTGTAATATTTGTATATTTATGTTGCAGTTTAACTAATTAAATTTTTTTAACAAACAATCCAACATGAAAATCATTGGTTCAATAATTTCTTTCTATCAACTGTCTAATTAGAAATTCTCTGGTTAAACTTTGACTAAAGAAATAAACAGCTAAACACTGGTCTTTAAAGTTGTTAGTGTTTTGTTTAAACCAGGTCTGAACATTGAACAGCAGTTACAGGAAAACTAGTTATAGCAGAGCAGGGTTGGTTCATCAGCTGGAGACCATCACACTGTCTTCTCACACAGAAAGAATTGAGGACGGTCACATGATTCGGTCAAAAAGGCAATCCATCCCCAAACACCTGCATCAGTCCTTAAGCTCATGACTGCATCAGAAAGATAAAATAGTTAATATGATATTATTTATTTTTTGAAAAAATGTTTAGGAACTTGACTTTCTTTGAAAAATCACAACTGATATGACAACAATTTGTAGTTTAAATGGGTTTTACATCAGAAATGTATGATTTTATTTTTTTATTTTTATATTTATTGTAGTAAAACTCACTGTAAACTGTCATGCAGTCATTGTTCTCCATTCTGTCATAGAAGGTTCCCACTTTTCCACTGTGATCAATCCACTGAAACTGTTGGGACCCATCCTGAGAATAACATTGATTTCAATAAATTCATCTGTCCCAAAACTTAACATGGTAAAGGGGTTTGAGAGTCTGAATGAATTTAGGAGCTTTGTTGTCTGGGGCTTAATGCCTCTGGTAGGGTCTCCCAAGACAAACAGGTATCAGGCGACTGATCATTCAAAGGGCAGTTCAAGCACGCTTTATGGACACCACATCACCAAGGCCATCTACGTTGCCTGGATTGGTGTTACCCGGGCACCAATCCACCAATCATTTTGGAGACAGGCCTGGGGTTGAGGCTCATAGGACAAACCAGCTGGCCCAAACCGGAAAAAATTATGTAGTCATGTCTTCATGTGTACTCACCACCCACAGGAATGCCCACAATGGGCTGGTGACGTGTAATTTTGGTGGCAGCTGTGGGTAGGAACCCCAGACAACCACTCTAGCTATGGGGACATGAAATGTGACCATTTGGGGTTGGGGGAGCCCAACTTGTGTGGGAGGTTGAGTGATACTGACAAGAAAAAGTCAAGCTCACCTCCACACATAGATTGTGTTCTGGGACCCCACTCCTTGAGAGAGGCTGGAATCTTTTTCTGTGGAGTTGCTCAGAGGCACAAGAGGTGGCGTGCTGTAGGCTTGCTTATAATTCCTCAGCTCACCAGCTGTGTCCGGGAGTTGTACATGCAAGAGAGTCACTTCCCTGCACCTCCTGGTCAGGAAAAAGGGCTCTCAATGTGGTTGTGGAGTATGGGCTAAACGGCACTACAACAGCAGGGCTGTGGGAGGAGTACTGGAAAGTTATTTTCCTGGGGATTACGTCACAAGTTGGGAGACTTCAACACCCACGTGGGCAATGACAGTGACACCCGGAGGGGCGTGATTTGGGCCTGATTTGAGCCTGAGCAGTGTTGTTGTTGGACTTCTGCGCCAGTCACATTTTGCACAGCCTGCCTCACATGGAGGAGTGTAAGTATCTCAGGGTCATGTTCACAAGCGAGGGAAGGATGGAACAAGAGAGTGACAGGCGGACCGGTCCACCTTGGTGAAGAAAGAGCTAAGGCCAAAAGGCAAAGCTCTCCATTTATCCATTCTACATTCCTACTCTTACCTATGCTCATGAACCTCGGGTCATGACCATAAGAACGCAATCTCGGAAAAAAGAAAACGGCTAAAATTAGCTTTTGCTGTAAGGTGGCAGGGTGCTCCCTTAAAGATACGTTGATAAGCTCTGTCACCCAAAAGAAGCTCAGCATTTGAACTCCAGAGCTAAGTTGAGGTGGGCTTCGGCATTTATATCGGATGCCCCATGGACACCTCTCACGGGAGATGTTCGGGTCCTTTCCCATTGGGAGGAGACCGAGAGGAAGAACCGGGACACGATGGAGCAACTATGTCGCCACCTTACCTTTCACATATACACCTCAAAGGGCCCTTTTGGTTGTTTCCTAATCCCAGACAACCCCTGGTGTTTTCTAACAACACCTAAAGTCCCTGGTTCCCTCAACCAGAGTAGTTGCCATAGTCGTGACAGTGGGCACCAAAGATTGTTATCGGTCACTAAAGACCCAACCCAAGTTGAGAGACGACTCCCCACAGAAAGTTATGAATACCTAGGTTTTTATACTGAGGAAGAAGAACTATCCTTGAATTTGTTTGCATATGGTTATCTTTGGATGAGATCTTCTTGGAAATGTCTCCAGTTGTTTACATTTGCTCTACTGTTTGGGCCACTTTTGTTTTGGGTGCTTTGTTATCTAACAAATTGACCATCTAACGTCTTTGTTCACTTCCTTGCCTGGAACTTTCTTCCTGCCAATTTTTGATGCTGTGACCGTTTGTAGAGAAGAAACCTTTTTCAACTAGGTGCTGTGACCTGGTTTCTTCAACGAGTGCGGTGATCCACTGGAATCTTTCAATTGATGCCATGACCTAGATGTCAAGTCATCAGAGGCGCTAACCCAAATCTTTCAGAAGTCTAGTATGCCTCCTGCAAATACTGCCCATGTGACTCGTCTCCGGATAAGCGGATAAAAATGAATGAACACTGATCATTCCTTGTGGTTGACTTTAGTTGTTAATATCCTAGACAATGAGACACTTTAAAGATACAAGGAATAAAATGATCACAGTCTGTTTTTGAAGACAATCTTAGATGATTCTATAGCAGTGACGTGCAGTCAGGGGAGGCAGGTGAGGCAGAGCTTCCCTTGTTATGAATACAAAAATAACATTAAAAATAAGTTAAATTGTGATACTTATATGGTGCTTAAGTTCTTTCATTTAATTTCATAACTTGACTATTTTTGGAATAGTTTTTGAAAATCGCTGAATTTTCACCTTTACCGTTAAAATACTGAGGAGACGAGCGCTGAGGCTAAGCCTCATGGGGATTGTGCAATTACTATGCTGTGCAGGCAGGTCTACAGGTAGAGCATTCTGCCGTCCCTCTTCATGTCGATATTAAAAATGTTTCAACACTTATACCATATGAATAACATGTAATTATTTCAGCTTGTGCATATAATGCAAAGTGTTTATTTTTGATTATCAACAACATGTTCTAGTGCTCAGCGGACACCTGAGCCCACTGATGTTTCCTGCAACTCGGCCAACCAATCAAATCAATAATAGAATTAGCAAGTTACAGTAAACAGCAAGTCAAGTGCATCTGTCGAGTATTTTCCCTCTTTGCTTGGTCTTATTTAAAAATGGAGGATTACATATCTAAATTGAAAGAATTCTCTAAACTGGACATTCAATCAAGCAGGAGATACTAATTAAAGGACGACCAACACCGGAACTTAAAGGTTTGCTTCAGGCTACGGGGCACTTGATCAGACTGGGACACACTTCGTAAAACTAAAGGCAGGTCTCGGACTAAAGTCAGGGACAGATAAAGATCACCTGGACAGCTTCTCAGCATTTTGGCCGCAAAAGATCTGATTGTAACTGTTTCTGAGGCGTCAAAGTTCCTCCAGTTGATGCTCACTGTGCCAGCGACTACACCGTTGATGGCACGGTCATTCACTGCACTAAACAGAATTAAAAAATACAGTCCGAATAGGAGAGACCAGGGACAACTGTCTTCTTTTGCTCTGTTCTCCATTGAGGCAAAGTCCTCCTTATTTTTCTTTAGTTTTACAATTGTGTAAAACTACATTTTAAAATGTAGTTATTAGGTTTTAAGTTTTAGTTTTACAATTGTGTAAAACTAAAGAAGAATAAGGAGGACTTTTACAGACAAGTTATTGGTGCTTTTATTCTGAAGAAGTGGCACATGGTCTTTATTTATAAGTGTAACCCACTCCGTGGCGTAGTCCTGCCTCCCAACACCCGGGACTTGGCGTTGTGTTTGGTGTTGACGTTAGGGTGTGATGCGAGAGGAGTCGGACAGACGGAGGTCGATAATCGTGGTCAAGACCATTTATTTCACCCTTGTAATGACACAGGAAACACTCTGAATCAAATCATTGGCATTATAAAAGCCATCACACATTAATTAAAATAAAATATCCTTCCTTTCCAGTTACAAAACATTCTGCAAAACAGACGCTAATATAGGAAACTCGCGGACATTAAGCGTCCGACACACATACACGCATGCGCTAAAACGACCCGAAACCGCGGCTCACAAACTCGTATAAAACAAACCTATAAACCGTCCAAACTTCATCAGTCAATACCCAAAATATTCCCACAGTCACAACATTCAAACAAAACAACTTTTTAACGAGTAACAGTAACAATATTCAACTCCTCTACGGAGAGCAGTGGGTATAGCGCTTACCTTGTAATGACGAAGAAAACACTAAATTATATCAGCGCTCCCGCACATTCAATCGTGTTGAATTGGGTACGTACACACAGAAACAGTGCCATCTGGTGACCAATTTAGGCCGCTGCCCTACATAAGTAAAAGTAAGACGTTAAAGTTTTTTCTAATCGGCAGTTTGTATATATCAAGAATGCTGGTGTTTTATAACAAAACACATTAGATGTTGTCAATCACTTGTTAAATAAACTGCTCTGAAGGGTTCATATATTTGTAAATATAACTATGATGACGTCACTGCCTCACCAGGCATGAACCTCACCGCACGTCACTGTTTTATAGAGACATCATCTGACGTTGACACTGCTCACCTGTAGTCTTCTAGCTCCAACCCAGAATACAAAGTGAGACCCAACACTGTAATAAGAGACACATGTCAGTGAAGCCATGGTTGACTCATCTTTGACTGTCATCAGTTGTCCACCTTCATTCTGACAAAAAGACTGAAGAAAGAAATAGACAAGGGGAGATACACAGTACAGTGGAGCGTCAGGGGAGGATTTTAATACTTTCCACAGCTGCTGTCACTAGTTGATCAGTTTAATTTAATTCTTCCCCATTAGTACTAACCCAAAAGCAATTGGTTCGTTCCAACCCATCACAAATATTTTATCAACTTATTTAATTAAATTAAAATCCATTGATATCTAAACCTCTTAACATAAATATTGATGCTATAAGATTTGTCAGTTAAAGTTAAGAAAACATTTCATATGATTTTAAAATTTAGTCCATTAACTATTCAACAGATAATGTGAGAAACAGTGAGACACTAAGTGGGAACTAAATGTGGGAGAAATTTTATTTTTAATTATTTTTATAAATATTAGAACTGAGCACAATTTTTGATACTGATTAATGACATTGTTGACATAGCCAACATGGTTGGATCCAAATGCAGCACTGGGAAGCTGTTTGCTATAAATGGTTTTTATCTTCTCAGGAAAACAACATGACAAGAAAAAAAACAAAACATAGACTTTAGTGCATATCTTCACCATGCACTCCTCACTAAAATTCTTAAATGGTTCAGCTTCTTCAGCCCAAACCTCTTAACCTGCAGCTTAACACAACATACATGACACAATCAATTCAGTTAAAGACAACAGACAAGGATCCCAAAAAGACACAATGATGAGTATATATACTAGTGACACCAGGTGAGATGAGTGAAACTAATTACAAAGAAACAGGTGACTGATGACACAAATTAACCCACACCAGAAAACAACAAGAAAAGAATAGACAGACCTCACAGTTTTTTAACTACAAGAATAACCCCTAGATTATAAACCCCAAAAAATTTACATGATGGAGTCCAAAAGTAAAGATTAACAATTGAATTTTGTTGTTTATTCCAAATAACACAGTAATATTCAAATATTCACATTTAAAATTCATGTAATGAATCACAGCAGCCACAGCGTGTTCACTGCTGTAGCAGACTCTGTGCTGTACCTGCTCACCAAAGACAAAAGAATCCTCTGAAAGCGTTAATCAGAGCTAAGGTTCTGAAAGCATTTTCAGCCACTGTCTAATATCTCCTCAAATGTAACATTATGCTCAACATAGGTTCCTATTGAAACGGAAGATTAACTTCAGTTGAGTTGTATATTTTAATTTGACCACCTACATCATTATAATGTTAAAAAATTATATAAATTGGAGAGTGAGACAGAGGACCCTGCATACAACTGAACTGGGATCAGGTGGGGAGGAGGAGGTCAGATTAGAGTCGTGACCTGATGTCACCTAGAATGGTGGAGAGATCTAGAAAATGTGGCTTCCTTCCAATTTGGAAAAGATAAGAGTCACTCATATCCTGAAGCCCCACTGTATAAAGTGACTGTGACATTTGTGTTTCTTAAAAATCATTTTTTTATCTAATCACAGAAAATTTGGTGTGTGTGACTGATTCGTTTACCTCAGCATCAATAAATGATTTTGGTTTTAGGGAAATCATCACACAGCGACTGCTGTCCAGACGGATCCATCCAGAACCACATGATTCATCTGGAGGGTTGTCACAGAGGTCATGATCCAAGAGGAAGTAATTTTCATCTTTCAAAAAAAGCAAAGCAGAGACTTGTCAGAATCTCTGTCCTACTGTCAGAGTCAGTTCATTTCCTCTTGTGTTTCCATCTCACCAGCAGCAGATTCTTTGATGAACATCCCAACCAGCAGAAGAACAACAGTCACCACAACAGGACGCATGGCTGCAGACTGACTGATCCTCACTGTCTGTAGAATCAGCTGAAAGACTTGATGATCACATAATTCTGCCTTGAGCATTTTGAATTAACTGAGGAGAACTTCAGCAAAACACATGTGAATGTGATGACTTTAATGAACTTTAATTTTAATTACATTTAAAACACCACAGAGCTCTGTAAATATTTAAAAAACTGGTGGAGTTCTGGGAAAACTCATCCATGTGTCCTCCTACTGGTGGAGGGAGGTATTTCATCAGTGCATCTCCAGAGAGAAGAGTTTGTTGGACTTTTTAATGAGACATACATACCGATAAGTGTATATACAAAGTGCAGTATAATGTAGGAAATAGTAGGGATGACAGCAGGGACAGTTTTGTGATTCAGGTCTTTTGGTTGTTTCCATCTGCTGCTAAAGGAACTGAAACAGTGGGAGATGATACTGTATCTTGACTAACATTCTCTCCTCCTCTGAGTCAAGGTTTGATCCCAGGACAGAGCTGATCTTCCTTCTCCACCTCTACACACTCTTTACCACCAGGTTTATAATCCAGAAAATGTATATAATATGAGAATTTCAGTTCTCTGTTCACTGAAAATGTGAATGTGAAATTGAAATCTTTAACATCTGCTGGTATTATTTTTCAGGATGGTTTGTCTTAACTCATTATCCACAGTGTGTAGTTTCAAACCTTATGTTACTTCTTTTATTGAAGTTCTCCTCAGTTAATTCACTTGTTTCAGAGAGAATCCTCAAGTCAGGATTATGTGAACATTGAAACATCGTTACCACAAGACATCGTTACCAACAAGTTCTTACCACATGATGTCGCCACTAACTCCTTTTCCAGGTCAACGCTATCGTTCCAGCACATTAGCTAACAGTTTAGCCGAGTAGCTTATACAGGTAGAAGACCTTTAACTCTCTGGTTTAGTAATTCTCTCTGTTTATTCTATCCAGCTACATTTTAGACTGTTGTTAGTCAGTTATGTTGATCCTAGATTAAGTTATTCTCGACCAGTGGTTTCTCTTCATGGTCATTTGGGTTGTTTATAGCTATTCTATGACCTGAATGAATAGTTTTCATCTTTCATTCTGTTTTCCCAAGTATATATTAACGCTCCCAAACCTGTACTGTACTCCAGTATAGCATGTTTTCACTCTCCAGTAAATCTATAGTAAGGTTTTATATTTTATACATTTTCTTTCCAAACTAAATGGCAAATCATATTGTTCTCAAACCCTGGTTCACAGGCTCCTTCTGATTCATTTTGTTTTGTTTATTAATATTTCTACTCATCTGTAGTGTTGTATTTCACATAATCTTTGACTTAAAAAAACAGTTTTGTTTTTCTTTTCTTTTGAATTTGACTTCTCTAACTCCTAAAGTTTTTCTAAAGACTCCTGGTGTATGGTGTAAAACTTGACCCAGTTATGACACAGTAGCCAGTACTCAGTCTGTCTAACTAAAACAGGAACCTGTTTTATTAATTTGTTCATACATTTTATGAACACATTAATTAAAACAGGTTCCTTCTTAAAATAAAACCTATGCAGTCAACACTGTGTATGCTGCTCATTTTATTTCAGACTTCAGCAGAATTATTGACAGACCAATAATCTAGTTTATTAAAGACAGAGAAAGTCTTTGTTATTGGACATTTCTTGATGAATAACAATGATCACCCTGACTTTTGACATGCAAAGTAAACTGGTTCCTCACATGGTACGGTCTGGAATCTGAGGGTGGATTTTTGATAAAGCACAAACCAGACTGAAAAAACAAGATGAGACCACAGACAATAAAACAATAGAGAAAAATATAAATGGACCAACACAAATGTTATGAAACATCAAATATTAAGCAGTGGGACTGTCTTTCCAGTCTGTATTGTCTTATATAAAAAAGTTTGCTAATCATGAACCTTGACAATCAGCGACTACTCAATCGCAAATTTAACAGCCATAACATGAACTTACATATGAACTTTTATTAACTTACTGTTCATGGATACATAGTCAGAATGCATGTTAATGTCATCGACTGGGATGTCAACATTTCCACTTCCATCAATCCACTCAAACAGTGACGGATCATCCTGAAACAACATGAATTGAAGTGAAAATGTTTGTTAACTGATGTTCTCTTGAGTATTTTTGTACTCTGAACACATGTAGAATTACTATTTAATTAAAAATCAATGTGACGCTGTTATGGATTTGTGATTTATCCAGGTTATAGTCAATCAAACCATGATGGCTGTTGAGAAGAGCTGCAGCCCTCCCACAGCCATGGGAATGATTCTTTAGAAGAAAGAGGGAAAATACATGAAATACAACTTACCTTATTTCTTCTGGCTCCCACAAAGAATGGGGGATTAAATGTTTTACCATGCAAGAAGAAAATACACTTCACTTTGTCTACAGTTCTTCTATCCTTGACTGATAAGAGATTTCCACCTTCATTCTGACAGATTGTCTGAAAAAAGGAAAAACATTACTTGACTTAAACTCCACACTCTGACTGGAAGAACAAACTCATTGACATGTTTCCTTCATTCTGCATTGAATGTCTATCTGACCCATGTTTGTTCTCATCACCTCTACATCTGAAATTGTTGCCGTGTTTGAGGGAACCATCACACAGTGGCTGCTGTTCAGTCGGTACCATCCAGAACCACAAGGTTCTGGTAGTTTGTCATTGCACAAGTGAGAATTCCAGGAATAATAAAATTGTCGTCCTGGCAAAAAAAAATATATATATATGAATTTTTCTATTTCCTCTCTAATATTATATCAACACATTCATGTCTTATCATTGCTCCTCACTAGCTGCAGACTCTTCCAGGACCATCATGAAGACCATCGACCAAACAACAACCAGGACTGGACTCATGGTTCACGGCTCTCAGATCCTCACAGCTCTGCAGTGAACGACTGGAATATCAGCTGAAGCCTTTACAGATTTATACTTCAGTAAATATTAGTTTCTTTATTCTCTTAATATGATGTCAACTCAACCAGAGACCTGTCCTTGTCTCTGTCTCTCTGTATCTGAAGGTGTCTTTATATTGTCTACTGACTGTAGGTGTTGATTATCTGGTTAATAGTTCATATAAGGATGGGTGTGTTGGAGTGAAGACAAACAACCCTCAGGGACGAAAGCTTGTCAGGGACACAGGTTTTTATTACACTATTTAAAACAAACATTTAAATTCTCTCTTTAACATGAACATTAATGTTTAATTTATCCTCAGGAAGATAAGAAATGTAATGTCAATAAAAATACTTTCCAAAAGTCACATTAGTTTCACAAGGACAAATGGTTTGACTAATTATAAGGGTCCAATGGAGGACAGGTTTAGGAATAAGGTTCTAATAAACCTATCCTAGAGAATGAAGTCTGACGTCGATGAGAAATCAGTGGTCAGTTCAGATGATGTGTTTCAGGGAGAAGAGAGAAAAGAACTCAGTGTTAGTGAACCTACAGAGGAGAACAATGAATCAAACAACAGTTCTGCTGATAGTCAACATTTATTGCAGTAAATGTAGAAGCTTGTGTTCCATGAAGACAGTGGTTACACAGGAAAAAAAAGAGGTTTTTCTTTCTATCAACTGTCTAATTAGAAATTCTCTGGTTAAACTCTGACTAAAGAAATAAACTACAGCTAAACACTGGTCTTTAAAGTTGTTAGTGTTTGTGTTTAAACCAGGTCTGAACATTGAACAGCAGTTACAGGAAAACTAGTTATAGCAGAGCAGGGTTGGTTCATCAGCTGGAGACCATCACACTGTCTTCTCACACAGGAAGTAATGAGTACGGTAACATGATTCAGAATCAAATTGAATCCTAACCCAGTCAACAGGTTTAGGGACTGAAAGAGAAAAGAGAAATGTAGGTGTGAATAAAAAAAACAGACAAAAACACTTCGTATTTCTATACTTTTTCCAAGTATTTATTAGATCAACTTTAATATGAGATCATGAGTTTTATATCAGTACTGTATATACAGTATATTACTGACCCCAGACTATCATGCAGTTATGGCTCTTCCATCTGTCATTAAAGACATCAACAATTCCACTGTCATAAATCCATTGAAACTCTCCAGAACCATCCTGAGAATAACGTTGGGTACAAATAACTCAACAGTGAAAAGAACATTAGAACACAGAACAGATCACGTTGATGATTTAGATGATTATACAATTTAGATGATTATATCATACAATGATGTCCCTGCTCACCTGTACTCTTTTAGCTCCAACCCACAAAAAAGGCAATTTTTCCAAGTATGAGACACATCCCAGAAAACGACCAGCCGTGGCATCTATGACTGTCATCATGTGTCCACCTTCTCTCTGACAAAAAGACTGAAGAAAGAAAGAGATCATGACAAATCATTTTCTGAGATATTATAGATGTGACCCTTAAGTTCTTTCATATGTAAGAAAGCTTTGTATTGAACAAAATACTTTACCACAGCAGCACCAAATGATTTTGCCTTCCGGGAAAACAACACACAACGACTGCTGTCCAGACGAATCCATCCAGAGCCACATGATTCAGTTAAATTGGCATTACACTGAGTGGCATCCCAGGAGAAGAGTTTAGCTAAGAAAAAAAATATACAGACTTATTAGAATCTCTGTCCTACTGTCAGAGTCAGTTCATTTCCTCTTGTGTTTCCATCTCACCAGCAGCAGATTCTTTGATGAACATCCCAACCAGCAGAAGAACAACAGTCACCACAACAGGACGCATGGCTGCAGACTGACTGATCCTCACTGTCTGTAGAATCAGCTGAAAGACTTGATGATCAATTTATGTGACAACGGTTTTATTGTTTACATAATCCTGCCTGGGGAATTTTGAATCAACTGAGGAGAACTTCAATAAAACACATGTGAATGTGATGGTTTTAATGTTCAAAAAAGGGGACAACAGACAACTGGAGAAAACAGACAACTAGAGACCAACCCTTCAAGGCAAAAAATTATAGGTATTGTCCCCGTGGCTGTTTATACAGTTTATTCTCAGGTGTTCACATCAATAATGTCTGTCGTTAAAAATTAGACATAATTTTGTTTAACAAATTAACACTAAAATCATCACATTGTCATGTGTTGAGTCTGTGCTCAGGTAATTCACTTGTTTTAGAAGTTCCTCAAGGCAGGATTATGGGAACATGAAACATTGTTACATAAGTTGAGCATCAACACAAAAATCTACTCTCTATTCAGCTCCATGTCAGTTCACTCTTTCTTCCCTGTCATTGGACTGACATTTGGAGTTCCCTTCTAACCTCCTTCTTTTCCCTTTTTGCTTTAATCAATTGTCCTCCTCTTCTTCATTGTCCATCCAACCAACAGTCGTCCTATTTCCAACACTTCCCTGTATATTAATAGCACTGTTGGTTGTTAACCTGGGCTCTGACTGATCCAATATGGAATCATTTTTCTAACTCACATCATTGTTTTGGCCACAGTTTTTTTTTCCTGATAAAACCCTCACCACATATCTGAGCTTCAGACCAGCACTAAAAAAAACTCTGGCTTATTCTGCCTAGAGTCTGTTTTTCTCTGTTGCTGTTTATCCAGTATATAATCAGGTGTTAACATCAGTGATGTCTGTCATTAAAACTGAGACATAATTTTAATGAACAAATGATGTGACAGTAACTGTGACTAAACACATGCAGATTTCTACGTTGTGTTTTATTTTTGGAATTAAATTCTCATGACAGAGAGACTGAAAGACAAACACTGAGAGGATATAAACTCTTTGTTATGTGTTTTTAATCTAACAATGAAACATTGTTGGATTTAGGCTTTTAATTTAATCTATTTTTTTTATTTTAATCTAATAAAAAAACACAGCAGACTTGTCTGTCTGCAAATATTTAAAGAGCTGGTGGAGTTCTAGGAAAACCCACTCATGTGTCCTCCTACTGGTGGGGGCAGGTATTTCATCAGTGCATCTCCAGAGAGAAGAGTCTGTGGTGACTCTCTGATTTAGTTGATTCAGCTTGGTTCTAAGATTCAAGTGCTGACAGTTGATGACATGAAAAACACTTTCTAACCAGTCTTTTCAGTCAGTTCCTTCTACAGCAGAGCCAACAGAGAAGACAGATGTTGATGGTTCACAGTGATAAGACAAGAACTTCTGATCTACTGCTGACTTTTTGACCATTTTCTGCTTTTGGTGAAAACTACAGACTGATGTGAAGGACAAATATCTTCATTGTTCTTGGTCTTTGACTCTGAAGACATGAAGTCTGTCATTATTACTCTGTTGTGGAACTGCTTCTGATGTTGACATCATTGATGCTTTGACTCATGGCTCAGAGCTCCCAGATCCTCATATCACAGAACAACTGGTGGAGCAGCTGGAAGTCTTCACACTCAACTCAACAAACAACACTTTAAATTTGAACACTTTCACTGCACTGTTTCTCAAAGGGTGGGTCGGGGTCCGCCAGTGGACAATTGATTCATGACAGATGTGCAATGACAACAGGAGGAAAAGTTCAAGGTCCAAGTGACGATGATTCAACTGCACTTCTCTACCATCTCTGTCAAAGGTTTAATGAGCTCGACACCTAAAGATGGGGAGAAACACCTCTACACACTCTTCACCACCAAGGTTTATAATCCAGACAATTTATACAATACAAGAGTTTCAGTTCTCTGTTCAGTGTTTAAGCAGAAAATGAATTTTCAAGAGAAGGGTTGGTTCCAGTTGTCCGTTGTCCGCAGTTGTCTGTTTTTCTCTTTGTTTAAACATTAAAACCATCATATTCACGTGTGTTTTATTGAAGTTCTTTAAAAAAAAAATCCTCAAGTCAGGATTATGTGAACGTTGAAACATCGTTACCACAAGTTCTTACCACATGATGTCGCCACTAACTCCTTTTCCAGGTCAACGCTATTGTTCCACCACATTAGCTAACAGTTTAGCCGAGTAGCTTATACAGGTAGAAGACCTTCTTTAACTCTCTGGTTTAGTAATTCTCTCGGTTTATTCTATCCAGCTACATTTGAGACTGTTGTTAGTCAGTTATGTTGATCCTAGTTATTCTGGACCAGTGGTTTCTCTTCATGGTCATTTGCGTTGTTTTCAGTTATTTATTCTGGATATTTTTCTAGAAGGAAACAATCCATCTGAAGAATAGCAGGACATCTGCAGCCCATGGAATAATGTTCTTTGGCCCCAAAGTGTTGAAAGTCAACAATGCTGAAAATAGTCATGTAGGATCCACTCAGTGGTGAAAACTTCTCTGGATGAATGTGAGTGTCATCATGGAGACTTTGTTCCATCACAGTTTTCTTGTTCATGGAGACGTGAATGAGTGTTGATCAACTTCCAGGTTGATACCATGATGTTGGACACATCAAAAAATATATTACTGTAATGATCAAAAACTCAAACATAAGAGAAATTATTTTTACTTACAATGCACTGAACTGTAGGGTTTCATTTTTTATAGATTTTCTCTCCACATTAAAAAGCAAATCCTAATGTTCTCAACCCCTGGTCCCCACACTACTTCTGGTTCTTTTTATTATTATTTCTATTCATTTGCAGTACAGTATATAACTGAATGTGGGAAACTGACTACTTTTTTTTTTTTTACATTGATAGTTTATCAATGGCCTTGACTTATTTAACTCCGAGACCCCTGGTGTATATTGTAAAACTTGACCCAGTTACGACACAGAAGCCACTACTCAGTCTGTTGATGTATATTTATTATGTCATTAATTGAAACAAGTTCCATCTTAAAATAATTCCTGTGTAGTCAACACTGTGTATGTTTCTCTCCCCTATCAGTTTTTGGACAATTCAGGATAAATAATGTTGATCACCCTGACTTTTGACACGCAAAGTAGACTGGTTTTTCACATGGTACAGTCTGGAAGCTCAGGGACGTTGTTTGAGACATCACATACCAGACTGAAAGAACAAGAGGAGACCACAGACAAGAATGATATGAAGCATCAGACTTTAAGCACCTGGACTGTCTTTCCAGTCAGTTTTCTTGTATTTAAACATGTTTGCTAACTTGATTGGATTGTGATCAGGATTAATATTAATAAATCCTGATAAATCCTTGATGTGTCATTGAAGACATTGTTGGACCCAAATGCTGCATCTTGAGATTTTTCTTTGGTGTTCAAGGATTCATTAAACAGAAAACAACAAAACCTGACATTAACTAAACAGACTCCTCACACACACACACTTCTCCTGGTACACATACTCTTCACAACAAACTTTCTAAATAGTTCAGCTTCTCCAGCCCAAACCAAACTTGACCTCAGAACATTTAACACACAACAACACCAGACAACACCACACAACGATCCCAAGAAGAATGCGCGAGAGAGTGGAGTATATAAGCTAAGGACACCAGGTGACACCAGTGAGACTAATTACAAAGACACAGGTGACAGTGATGACACTGATTAACCAACAGCAGGGAAAGGGACAGACAGACCTCACAAA
>JAFBJS010054260.1:80528-91515 GCA_016785265.1 Paraplagusia blochii | reverse complement strand
TGTTTGTTATGACATGAAATAAAAGGGTTTTTTTCCACTGACAAACATTTCCATCAAGAAACTCACCTGAGGACTTTGGCTTCATGTTGGTTTTTTCAAGTCTTTTGATTGCGCTTCATTTGTACATGGGATTTGGGTTTGGCTATTAGAGGATAAATGGTGATGCCTTGCCTGGTTCTGGAAGCTATGGAGAAACAAACAATTTGGATTTAGGACATCATGGTCAGAAGTTTCTGTTGCTGTAGATGGACAGTTTACCATGAATTGAAAAGATCGACAGAAGATTTGATCCTTCCGGGGTCAAGGGGAACATTTTAGAGGCCACATATGGATCCAAAGGTGTATCATGTGACAGTGATTGGAATATGGTACACTGATCATCCAGCACAGATACTTTTGGAAGTTACAGCAAGTTTCTAGCGGATGACAGATAATCTGTGGCTTAGTGGACTTGTAAGTGGAGGGTTGGTGATTTGAATTATGGCCGTGGCACTGTAGTTGTTTGTTGACCAAACAGAAATACTCATTCATTCATTAATAATGACTGGCAGATGTTGTGGACACGTCCAAAATGTGAGCCATTTTCCTCAGGAATCGAATAATCAACTTATGTAAAAAAAATTATAAACGAATAAAAACAATAAACTGAGATCCAGTACCAAGAGCACAAATCCTGATGGAATTCTCTCTGGATGTGGAACCAGAAAGAAGAATTTTTACACTTTGACATTCAGCATAACCTCTGAGGAAGAAACCCCCAAAAGATCCAGATCAAAAGCACGACCAGTATCAGCGGAAAACCAAATATATACAAAGAAAGTAAAAAGTAGTTATTACAACTAAAAAGGTTATAATATGCAGAAAAAAAGTCAATATAGTATATATGGCATTAATGGCTAATTTCATTGCCATCTTCCAGGTAAGAGATGAAAAGGAAGGCCAAAGAGGAGATTTATGGGACATGGACATGGAGGTAGTTGGAGTCAGAGTTGAGGACACAGAGGACAGGGTTAGATGGAAATAACTGACTCGCTGTGGCAGCCCCTGAAAAACGGGATAAGCCAAAAGAGAAGAAGAAGAATTTCCAAAAGGATACTCCAGAGAGATTAATAAAGTTCTTTTTAATTATCTTAACTATCTATCTACACAATAGTTGTTCACAGGTGACAAATGAACATAGGTATGAACATGGGTAAGTCCATCAATTTGTAAACTGCTGGTTCTGATGCTCTGGGTTCTAGTGTGTCTGTGTGGAGAACAAGCCCTCAACTGGGTTAGAAGGAAGACTACGCACAGGGTATAATCTTCCTACTGTTTCCCAAAAGAGCAAGCTTGGTTACGTGATTGACTTTTCTCAGTTGTCTTTTTTTCATATATATTTTTTTTAAACCTGTTTTTATATGTAGCGTAACCAACATTGTATTAGTTAGAAGGGGCTATTTAGAATGGAGAATTAAAACACGTCCATAAACAGGGAACTTACTGAATGGCTTTTTTCATCAGCTTGACAGCTTTGCATTCGTGCAAGGCCAATTTTGATGAAAATAAAATAAAATTCAGATGCTACATCCAAATACTAAATGGAATGGAATTGTCAAATCATAATGTTGTATAGTGTATTGTTTTAGGAGCTTTTTTTCATTAATATTACATTCTCGTGACCAAAACGTGGCTTGATATGACTGTATCTGAGAAGTTCAGATAAGACTGAGTTGTTTATCTGACATAATAGCATCTGATAATAGTTCAAACACTGCCTCCAACACCTCTGTTAAAAACCTAGGTGTTATTTTTGACCAGGAGCTTTCTTTCAAATCACATATTAAGATACTTCCCCAAGATGCAGCTGAGAAGTTGGTCCATGCCTTTGTTACTTCTAGGCTGGACTATTGTAATTCTTTATCTGAGAATTCTGCAGCTCATCCAGAACACAGCAGCTCGTGTTCTGACTAAAACTAGACAGATCATATCTCCCCGGCCCTCTCCTCTCTTCATTGGCTCCCGGTTCATTTTAGAATTCAATTTAAAGTCTTTCTGCTTACTTATAAGACTCTCCATGGGCTGGCACCCTCCTATATAGTGGAGCTGATATAACCCTATCAGCCCACTAGAACTCTTCGTTCTCTAGGAGCTGGTCTTCTTGTGGTTCCACCAATCTCTAAATCTAGATTTGGAGCCAAAGCCTTCTGTTATCAGGCCCCTCTACTTTGGAACCAGCTGCCAGTTCTAGTCCGGGAGGCAGATACAGTCTGTACAGGTCCAGCCATAGACCCCATGTAGGCCTCATTGTTGCCCTCTATTTCTTTCTCCCTTCTTTTCTTTATTCAACTTTTTTATTCTACTATCTATTATTTGTGGTAGACTTAACAGGTCCCCGGAGTCTCTATTCTTTCCCTAGAGTCCCATTGCCGTGGGCCTGACACAGGACTCTGCCTGCACATCTTTGGCCCAACTCCCCAAGCACCATACTGTCTGATCTGGACCCTGGACTTCGCTTGTGAAGCATGTGGACTTGATTGGACCATGAATGGACTTTATAGTGTCCTTCTTTTATTTCATTTTTTTAAATTTTATAATAATAATAAAAATAATTTAGTTTATTGGTTTAGTCTATTAATGATAAGTTTAAGTCTAATAATAATAATAATAATTTTATAATTTTATTTGTAGACTTAAAAGAAATTTTAGTTTTTACTTGCTAATGTTTAGTTAGCCCGCCTGTCCGTCCTGGGTGAGGATCCCCTCCACTGTCGATCACCCTGAAGTTTCTTCCTTTTTTTTTTTCCCTTTCTGGGTTTTTGGGAGTTGTTCCTCAGCCAGTGTGAGGGTCTATAAGGGCAGGGGCTATCTCTATATATTCTTTTTTATTCTTGTTTTTATGCATGCTTGTTTGTAAAGTGCCTTGAGATAACAGTTGTTATGATCTGGCACTATAAACAAATAAAAGTTAAAGTTGAAGTTAATTAAATCATTTATTATCCTATGTTCATTCAAAAGATGCAAAGTCTTTTGATATTTTGACTTACATTTATGCTAATCCGTTCATTTTTGTCTGCTTATTAATTGTCAGGTCATGTATGTATTTATTTATTAAAAAAAAAAACAATGTATTTTTAAGTTTCCACCCTCTGCACCAGACACTGCACCAGTTTGCTGACCTTGGTGGTAAACTTTAACCATTGGGCAACAGAATTGTGCAACAGATGTACTTTGCGATTGAGGCTGTTTACTGATTCGCTCTCTCTCCCCTTTGGCACGCAGCCACATGAAGGACAGGAACTTCAGACCGTACGCGCCCTGGGTCTGCTGATAACATTCCTTCTCACCAGTTGTGTTGGTGTTCAGGGGCGGAAATACATATTCACTTTAGCTGTTCGAGTTCATGGCTTTATTTGCAAAATGGATAAACACATTTGTTTTTATATCATACTAAGTTATAAATGAAGTTATAGTGTGTGCCATATAACATTTATGAAAACCAAAGTTACAAAAGACATGTGAAAACACTGGTTGAGCAAGGATCCAGATGAGCACACGTTTCATAGGGTCCTGAGCTTTGCCTTCACACCCTATAATGTAGGATTTAAGGTATATTTCATATACAATCTTTAATAAAGTCTTATCAGTGACTACAAATTTGATAAGTCGTGTACTATTAGTCTATTTCTATTGTTTCTTTTCTCCTTAACTTGCCCTCAAGTGTCAAACAAAGTCTTTTCAAAGTCATATCATGGTCTGAGTTCTATTGCTTAGCTGTTGGTCCCTTCTGTCCCTGTTTGGTCCGAGATTGTTTGTGCTCTGATTTCTCAGTCAAGTCATGGTAGCCTAGAACCAAAAAAACTCATTGTGTCTTTATGGCCAGACGAGGTACTTGGCTCGAGAGGACGTAGTCAGAAACACAGGAGGGCATGTAAGACAATGGAAGCCAGAAGATCTTGGCATCCCACCCGGCAGAATAGCGAACACGGGGCCTGACGGCGGATACGGCGTGCTCCATACATTTCACCACCTTCATGAGATCGCCATCGCTGATCTTTGTAATAGTGTCGTCAATCACAGTCAAGGCTAGCAGGTCAGGAGAGAAGAGGTGTGTTATTTTACCTTCAGCTTTTACAGGCAATATCACTTGTCACTTTCTGCTTTTGCCACAAGTAGAAGTATGAGGTCAAGGTTTTACACATAAAGGAGTAGTTACTTTCCAATAAAAAAATGTGCTCGTACTTTTTTTTTTATTTGCTACATCAGTGTGCATTAAGAACCTTGGTTGAATTGTAAATTGTATTTTCCTTTTTTGCTTAATTTCATGATAAATGCCTTCAGAATGTCTGAATGCTATTATCAGTCATATTTTCTTGCATTACTTTAATGATTCCTTTTGACTATTACAGTATATTTGTCAGTTAAGGTTTATTTTAACAAAACTTTGCTTTAAGTTTTAAATCCTTTAAGTTTGGCTTTTCTCTAAATAGTTCTCTGCCTTTTTCTGGTGGCCTTGTAGTTTATATTTGTTAGTAGGCATAATTTCTAAAGTCTCCATCTCTTACCTTGGTTCAGATAAGCCTCTCCATAGTCCTCTTTGACATCCTGAGGCAGTTTGTTCCACAGCATCATTACGTTCTTCTTCAGGATTCCAGAGTCTGTCACATTGGTTTTAAAAAAGCCTGGCTCGATGCAGAGGACTTTCACATCGAATGGCACCAAACACAGTCTGGGCAAGATGCAAAAAAAAAAGTCTATATTGACACAGACAGTTGTAACTATATGGAAGTTAAACAGATGTTGGAGGAAATGTTTTACCTGAGGCCATCGTTGAATGACTCCACACCGTACTTGGAGATGCAGTAGGGTCCGCCCGTACCTGTGATGCGCCCAAACACACTGGCTACATTCACCACTCTTCCTTTGGCTTTCTTGATGAGTGGGAGGACGCTGAGTGTAACACCAATCACGCCTGTCAGATTTACATCCAGCATCATCTTGTAATCATCAATGGTCATCCAATCACTAGGCCCACTAGGGACGGACACTCCTGCGTTGTTCACCACCGCCCACAAGCCTTTAGGATTAAGTACACAAATATAAAAATTATTTCACAAAACAGAAACATTAGGTTGTGACTCAGGAGGAGTCGCTTTCCAGTTGGGTTCGTTTAAACCCAGTCTTGAGTTTTGTAAATTCAGGAACCACTAACCCACAGCAAAACCTTGAAATTAGCTCTTGTGGATTGTCCTAACATTCTGAACACCCTTTATAACGTACAATTTATTTTGAAAGACAAATATGTTAGAAAAATGATTTGTCCTTAACTAAAAAACTATGTAGTTTATATAATATCTGCATTCACCATGCAAAAGGCCCGAAACCAACTGGAAACAAGTCACAACACACCATTTGTCACAACTTACCACGAGAGCCAACTTTCTCCTTGATCATTGCTGCCACCTTGTCAATGCTCTCCTTGGACCGAACATCTAGGTGAGCGGTGATCAAGTTACTGGAGCACGACTTCTTCAGGTCCTCCTCTCCTTTTTCCGTGAAGCACGCAGCAATCACCCTGAAGCCCTTCTTGTCCAGGTGTCGTGCCAGGAGGTTGCCAAAGCCTGTGTCGCAGCCCGTGATGTACACATACTTATCTCCTTTGTTGGGAACATGGGGCAGCTCTCTGACCCAGCGGTACAGGTAGAAGAGGAACAGGAGGCCCAGGATGTAGAGAAACATGACTGCAGGAGGACACAGGAGGTGTGGAGCAACTGAGAGTGAGGCTCAACAACATATACAGAGTGTTGTATAAGAGGGCAATGTCCACATTGCTCCTTACGCACCCTGGCTGTGAGTCAGTGTTACTGCAACCTCCTCATTTAACTTTGTGTTATGGTTAAAGCTGTACATTGATAGTATTAAAAAAAAGGAATAAAAACCTTTTTATCTCTAGCCAAATTAAACTTTTTTGTTTTTTTATTTCAAAGCTTTTCTTTCTTTATTTTCTTTATCTAGAGAACTTTTGAGTTTGTTATTTTGGAACTTTAATATATGTAACCCTTCAAGTAACTTACATCGTGCCAAGTCAAATGTTTTTTAAATGACAAAATGAAAATAAACCGACCTTTCAAACAACCTTCATTTTGTTCTCATCTACTTTACTGGTCAATTTCATACTTACATTTCAACATATACATATGCTTAATTAGTCTCCATTTATTATCTATTGTTATAATAATATATATGTGTTATATTATATAATAATATAATAGTTTGTGTAGATCTAGTCATACATAGATTCTCATTCTCAGTTATGTGACCTAACTGGTATGGAAAGCATCATTTACTGCAAGTTCTTTATTTCTAAAACAGTAACAGGCACAGCAGTTACATATATATTCCAGTAGGTGGCAGCAGAGTTCTTTTGAAATAGAAAAAAAAGCTTTCTTCAACTCTCAAGCATATCAGTGTTGTGTTCAACTAAATGTGCCCAAGTCTCACACAAGTTAAATTAAACTTCAAGTTAGATGATAGTGTCTTACACATGTAATTTGTGGCTGTGCTGTGGCAATGTTTTAGAGGTGTATACGTTTATACGTCTCCTTCTTTCGGCTTATCCCGTTTTTCAGGTGTTGCCACAGCGTGTCAGCAATTTATAATGTCACAATTCAATATTAATTTTAAGGCTTGCGATTTAATAAAATTTAATACATTTGGTAAAATATAGAGTTTTGCCAAATTAAATTGATGTTCTCCAAAATCAAAAACAAATGGCTCAGATAGAACATCAACAGCTAGACTATCTGAAATAGTCTGCTGGTGAACTAAACTAACTAATAAACCAAGTTTATAGTTCAGCACTGGTTGGAACTGGTAGATTCTTCAGCAGAAACCAAAGTTGGACCAAATGTTCAGGAGCGATCATGCTCTGCTGTGACATTATTTTATAGCCAACAGAGGAGAACACTCTTTATGATGCAACAATTGTTTGAACAAACAAAAAACATAGTGGACACTCTGTGCACAGGTGCTACAACATGATGCATTAACATCTGAAAAGGTCAGACATTATAACACGTTATATCCCGCGACAATCACAATATGAAGTTTTTTTATTTATTTGTGAGCCTTGCTGTGGGTGCTTACCCCACTAGGGTCATGCGGCATCTCAGTGGCAACCAATCAGCCACCGTTGCCGCCCATGTGTAAATAAAATATATTACAAGCAGAAGTCAAGCAAGTTAATGTAAACACGTTGTCTCTTTGGTCATTTGGTCCACACCTGTCAACTGGGGGTGCTTTTTATTACAGGACAAACACCAGTACAGATATTTGTGCTCTAATCTGATTCTGATAAAGGTTTGCTCTCTGAGTCTCTGACTGTTTTCTGTTGTGTAACCAGATTTGTTGAACCTGAGTATTAGTTGACTTGTGGTTTGTTGAGCATTTTAAAGTTGGATACTCAATTGAAGTTGACACACCAAAAAGGTTTATTCCATGTCTGAAGAGGACTTGAAATTTACCTTTTAACTTTTTGATGTCGAACACAAGTAAGTGATTTTTTTAAACTGTAATTATAGTTTTGATAGGTTGTTTATTATGTGCTGCTAATTCAGCCTTAGTTAATTTTGAGAAATTTTAACGCACGTTTTCACAATAAAACAAACATCTTTTGTTCTTGGCTGCTTGTTTGGGAAGATTTAGAAAAATAATAATGAATTAATAAATGGACAAGACGTCAGAGATCATCAGTACTGACCCGGTGTGTCTCCATTTGAAATGTAGTAAGTACCATATGCAGAGAGAGTCGTCCACATTTAACGCAAAACTACGCAAATGACGTCATACGAAGTCTTCGGCTATCTTCTGCCATTATTGTCTTTAATAAAGACAATAATGCTGGGTAATTGTTAAATATTACTCAGCTAATATTACTCAGCTATTCGGCTATCTTCTGCCATTATTGTCTTTAATAAAGACAATAATGCTGGGTAATTGATAAATATTACTCAACAAAACCTCGCTGTGAAATGCCTGGAATATAACAATGTCAGGCAAAACTCCAAACACATAATTTACGTTAAAAAAACCTGACACCAACTTCCTATAAACACATTTTTTGACGTTTTCAAGTTTTATCCCGCGTTATATCAACCCTTCTGGGACTAAGAAGATGAAGTCCTCGCTAAGTCAGATAAACGTACTAATTTAAACTAAAACAATTTTCAATCTTACGGCCCAGATGATGCACAATGATTCTCCACATTTATAAACATTGACATGCGGCTCAAACTCTTTTTTTATGACCAACTCGTGCGCAGCTGTCTACCAGCTTTACAGATCTGCGCAGACAATACGCAATGATGTAAAACCAGTTAACCCTGTTACTTTACAAAAGGAGCGGCTATAAAATAATGCTAACAAATCCCGCAGGTAGCTTCTTTTTCTATTGTTTCCCCATAAACATTTAAGTGTGGATATGGACGTCACCATGTGAACGTTTTTCTATTTATAAAAATGTTAAAGAAAGACTGGTTGTTGGGAGTAGCTAGAGAAAAGACATCGAAATGGCTCAATTTAAATCATTCATTCATTCCTTCATAAGCTTATTCTTTTTGTACCAGGTCTCAGGGGCAGCAGTCTCCACCACTGCCACCCAAAATCACAACACTCAACATAATGTGAGTCTTCCTGTGGGTGGTCCACTGGAAGTTATGTTGGAGCTATGCTTAGAGCTCCTCAGTGACAACCTAGCATCTTGTGGATTCGCACCTGAAGCCTTGCGAACCCAACTTCACGTCCACAACCGCTAAACTTGACCCTTAAAACTCACTCTCGTGTATTTACCCATCAGAACATCGGAAAGAAAAGTGAGCGGAATAACTGCCTGTTTCAACTACAACTATTACAACGCAGTCAAAAAAGTTGAAAAATATTACGACAACAATCTCTTACCTAATGTTTCGTCAAAAATTCCGTCTCAGAAAACTCTTAAAGACTTCCCACAGCAACAGCGAGATAACAGACTCAGAGCCAGCGCCGTGAGGCCAGTCGTACGGAAGCCCAAACGTGCCATAAATACCCACGACGCCTTTTTAACCATCTGTAGATGCTAACAGTTTAAACATATAGCAGTAGTTCTAAACAATATGTAAACTTTAAATAATGTTTATCATGTTAATGTTCAACATGATATATTTGCTTGCCCATGCAATTTATAAACATTCCTTAATTGTACAGTGTTACAGGACAGTTATGAGTCAAGCCATGATGTATGGTTTAGATCAGAATGTACCATTAGATCTCCAAAGGGGTGTTGGTAGATCCTGATCAATGACATAAAAATAATAGTAATAAAAATTAGAGGTGTTATTCTATTTCAAGATGCTAATCACTTAGCTAAAGTGTCAATCATATAGGTATTGAGTCAGACAGTATAACAAATGTTATATGTTGATGTAGAGAGTACGATGTCCAATTTACATAGGTAAGTATAATAATAGTTTCCAACCTAGCTAGATCACTTCCGACTGGTCATTTGAAAAATAGCTCACAAGACAGAAAAATGTGGACACTCCTGCTTTAGAGACACGAGCAATAGGTAGAAAACAGAAGGCAGAGCTGGGGGTGGAGGAGTTAAAGATGCTGAGTTTCTCTTTTGGAGAGACAAGGATGGACAGGATCAGGAATGAGGTGATTAGAGGGACAACATAGACAGGAAGGTTTGGAGAAAACTTGTTCAGTTCATTTTATTTTGACATTACTAAGACCATTTTATAGAATAAAATACTTTGTTGTCTATATTATATCACACAAAGGCAAGAATTATCTTAATTGTGGTTTATGACAGCATGGTGGACCTGACGTGGATCACTCAATTCCAAAATGTGGAATGCAACACTTTGCTTTCAACCAATGCCAACTTGTTAAAAAAGTTGGAAAACCTTTTTGCAGAAAACAAAACTTGCAAATAAAGTATATATTCTTCTCCTAATTATTTGGCTATCAACTCAGAATCCTAACAATATGTAATGCCCAAAAGTTGTAGAAACAGTAACACTAGTTGTAGTGTCATAGTTGTTTCAGTGAGGATGATGTAGAGATGTTACGTTTTTTTACAAAGAAGAAGAAAAGTACAATGTATCATAGGGAACGTAGCGGAAACTCCAAGTTATTGTTCTACATGTTAGATTTACACTACATTACCCACGATGCATTGCCCATACAGTTCAAAGTTTACGGAGGAAAAAAATGAACGAGTTCAATGACCGTGTTCTTTTGAACTCGTTCATCGAAAAACACTGAGTACTAGTAGAAGCTTGAGTACAACTCTACAGAGACAGGAAAGACATTAGGAAATGTTAATTCTCTCTATTGACCGCAAGATGGCAGTGGCAATGTCAAGTGAGGTATCAAAAACAACTCTATCTATATCTATCTAGACTTGATATTTTACCAATGATCCTATTTTTTATATTTTCACATAAAGAATGATTTAAATTTTATTTTTATTCAACATATATAGGGCAGACAGAACACATGGTTTTATTCGATAAAAAAAGCTTTTCAGAGACATTATTTTTTAACTGAAATTAGAATTGGTTACATCTCGGATAGAATAAACAAAGATATTCCATGCTACTACCAACTGTAGCTTGACTGTATATCTTATGATCATTTATCATTTATCTAGTATAAGCTCTGAGTTTAACATGAAAACAAGTAAAATTCACAAATACACAGATTTGAATAATAATTTAAAAAATATATAATCGTCAGTGTTTTTATCTAAAATAATTCAGTTAGCAAAAGCTCTGGAGGCGTTGAAAAAAAAAATGACCAGGAAGTCAAGCAGGGGGAGGGCATCAACCTCCAGAGCAGTGTTTTGGTTTTTTTTTTCAAGTTCGCTGGCCCCTCATGGAAACTCATATGATACAAACCTTGTTTGAAATGTAATATAAAATAAGAAACAAAAAGGACGAGGTAACAAAATGCAACCAAATGTTAC
>JAFBJS010054260.1:47206-80449 GCA_016785265.1 Paraplagusia blochii | reverse complement strand
CTTCAGCTGCTTTGGATAAAAACATCTGCTAAATCTATAGATGTAAATTCCCAAGTCAATAAAATTGACTGAGTTGAGTGGTGATACACTAGTCTAGAGAAGACTTCTTTGGTATTGATGAGCATTCAGACTCTCTAGTATGGGATCTCGAGGGAAAATAGTCTATCGCAGACAATTGATTATACAGACCTCCCACTCTGTTTGAATTTGGTTATTCCAGGTGAGCATAGATAGCCTCTTTCACTCTTTATCTCAAAGTGTGTCCCCTTTCTTTGAGATCCACTTCAGATGAGATCCTTTTTATCCCAAAGGATGTTCCTAAAGGGATTATTAAAGTTCCATCTATTTATTACATACATATGTAATATGTTTATTACATATTGGTCAATGTTTCAGTGTTAAACTTTGGTTTATCTAATACCCAGGCCCAACTGCTCAACTTTAGTTAAGTTATAAAAACACTAAAAAGAAAACTTGGCAACAGTAGTCTAGGCATATTCCAAAGTAGAACATTATGTATAAAAATGATATCAGCATCAGCAAATCCAGCAAATAGCAGTATTAGTTATGGACTTGAAAATTTGAGACACTAGAAATAGACAGAAGACAGGAGGCAGAGCTAAAGATGCTGAGATTCTCTTTAGGAGAGACAAGGATGGACAGGATCAGGAATGAGGTGATTAGAGGGACAACACAGACAGGAACATTTGGAAAAAAAGCTAGAGAAGACAGATTGAGATGGTTTGGACATGTTCAGAGGAGGGACAGTGGATACAATGGTGAGAAGAATGATCCTAGAGATGGAGCTACCAGGTTGGAGACAAAGAGGTGATTGATGGATGCAGTGAGGGAGGACATGGAGGTAGTTGGAGTCAGAGTTACATATAGAGGACAGGGATAGATTGAAAAATGAAAAATTAGGGTGAGATTGAAAATTGCTTCGCTGTGGCAACCAATGAAAAATAGACAAGCAGAAAGAAGAGGATGAAATATTGAGGTACAATGTGTTAAGCCAAATAATATCTCAGGGAATGTGAACAAGATAAATATGGACACTGCTCATTGCTCATTGTATATATATATATATATATATATATATATATATATATATATATTTATATATTACAACTAATTATTTAGCAACTAGCTTGCAACTAGCAAACAAGCATTTGCTTATAAAAAACCAAAAACAATGTATTGAGGCTCTTAAGTTTTAAATCACACAATTTCCGTCAAATCACAACTTAAAGCATTAAACTGTGACGGTGGAACCATTTTACTGGCATTTTAATCACAACACTTTAATCCAAAGCTGTCACGGGCGTCACAGCGCTGTGGAGAGAGAGCGTAAGGTGAAATGTTTGCTCTGACGGGGTGAGTGTCCTGTTGGACAGCAGGAACCCACAGGACACTTACCCTTAAACAAAACACTCTGACCCCAAGTTCCAGCCATGCCCAGCTCTGTTCAATAAGAGCACGTGCATTACTGCTAAAGTCACAAAGGTGCGACAACAAACCACAGAGGACGAGGAGCCTGGGTGGCAGACACAAGACTGACTGACTAACTGTCTGCTGCTCTAATCTGAACCTCAGCTGAAGAGGAATATTTTCCATGAGTGGGTAGAATTGATTTTGGCTTTTTTATTGTATCTATGTATTCAAAGGTGTGGTATATAAACCTAGGGAAACTTTAACTATTTTTCTCTTGAGTAAGACCTAACCATTTCTTATGGACAGCTTCCGATAGATGGATGTATGACCAAGATTATTCGCAAGACATTAAAATAGGGTTGGATAATTTATTGTCTTTGTTTTGTAGTTAAATACATGATTGGATGGACTTTTATTTGTCAAAATGAGGATTTTTTTTAGCTTAAACTGTCTTGCTCTCACAATTACTCTTAAGTTTGTAGATGTCATGGAGGAAATTGGAACACAAACTCTCCTCATGCCTAAGACCGCAGAAAAAAAAAACCTTGGATCAAACTTGTATTTTTATGGCTTTGGTGCTTTAATAATATAGCTCATGTTGACATTAGCTATACAAAACTATTGCCATAAGGCAATTTATTAAATATTCATCCCCAAATTGTAACGTTAGATACAGAGTATTTTACAAACTTATACTGATCAAATAGAGACAAATTAAATTTTAGAGCATGAAATTATTAATTTTAGGTGTTTTTTTTACACACTTTTTCACCTTGATTCTCCATCTACTGTGCAACAGCGAGGCCCAGGAAACTTTATATTATAACATAGCTGTGAGCAAGCCAAAAAAATTAATTTGTTCCCGGAATTTAATCTTTTGTTTATTTATGAGCAATGATCTACGGGGCTGATTGTGTCTTTTTCAGATTTTATTACTGCAGCATCTGGGTTTTGCTGATAAGCTTCAACAGGAAAGGAAAATTGTAACTTTTTTTTAAAGGTTGCTTGAAAGTAATTGAATTTCAAATATGCCACTGTGGTCCAGTCACTCCACTGAGGCAACAGGAAATGAACAACAACTGTGACTGCTTGATGCAGTTGTTGATTTTCTCTGTGAATCATGGAAGGGAAACTGGTTTTTTTTACCTTAACCTTAGAAATCCACTGCTGACATGTCCAGTCCGTGTTCTGCTTGCAGATACCTGCAGATGAGACATCATGCCGAGTGGATCAGTAAAACTACAGAGCATTAAAAAGCTGGGACAGGAAAACCACAGCTATGAGGTCTCAGATGATGGTAATTTACAGATGGTTATTGAATAAAATCCACATTTACAGACTTATATAATCTATCTCTTTTAATTATATATACAACATGCAATAAACACCACCTGTCTGTTCTCTTCTGTTCTTGTAGATCCAGTTAATCCTTACACGTGAGTAGTACATTTACTCTTCTATTTAAGTGAACATACAGTATATACAACATACAACATCAAAGTGTTTTAGGGGAAATTTTCCATATTAAAATATTCCAGATTTTTTCTATTAATAAAAAAAAAACAAAACAAATAAGACATCCAGACAAATTAAAACATTTTTTTCAAACACAGGTATCTATAGATTGGTGCCTAAAAGCATCATTACTCTAAAAAAAGTGAAAACTACAACAGTAGAAATGATCACAAATGTAATAAACAAAAATGTATATCTATATTTATATTTTATATCAAGAAATCACAATCTAGTAACACATCAAGAAGTTAATAGCTGTTGTGTTGAGAATATGTCAACCATAGAAAGAATGGCAAAGATCATTTAAGCAAAATAAATTTAAATTAAGGTTTCAACGAAACAGACAAAGCTTCAAGTAAGTGGCACAAATACAATCTAGAAACATTTAGAATTATTGCAGAAAAACCTCCTTAGGGCAACAATGGTTAAATGTAGACAATGTTTGCAGAACAGCCAACGGTGCTGAAGAGATAACTGCATATTTAAATTCACTTAAATATTATTATTATTATTCATACAGCTCATAATTCAACTATTTTTTTATATGCTGTTTATTACAGATGAAGACATTTGCTAAATATTTGTTTTACAATTATAAAAATGTGAGAATAGTCATTAAAACAAGTCAGGCAAATGTTTCTTTTTTGTTTTTGTTTCTTTTTTTTTCTAATAAAAAAAATCCTTAGCTCCAATATTTCCAGACAGATCCCATTTAAAAATCAGATTTGTTCTCTGATCAGACTCTAAGAACTCATTCACAGGATGTTGGAGACACAAGTGAGGAACACTTGATATCTTATCTGTGTAGAGGACAATGAACTCGGGTGTTGGTTACGCGTGAATTCAGTGATTCATTTACAGCCACCTAATGACTGGATATTTTCACAAAATAAATCACTATTATCATCAACAAGAAAAAAGAAAAGGAGCATAGATGAAGGCTTTATTCTATTGCGTACATAGAGTTAATAATTTACTTTTCACACAAACTCTACATGTCTATAATGCATAGAATGTATCAGCAAAGTTTTAACCAAATAGCTAAACCTCTGCCCATTAAACTCCAAAAATAAGGTACACATACCACACAAGTAATATATGTATTATATTATTATTGTTTTTTTTTTATCAAATGTGTAGGTTTAGTAGTTACAATATTGTCTCTTCTTTCCTTCAGGACAACAACCAAGTCTAAGAAAGATGCAAAGTAGGTAGAAAAAAAGGAACCAGTCATTTTCATTCGTTTATTTTCTTTGGTACGCTTTTTTCTTTTTCTTGTAAGGATTGTAAAATACATCTTATCCAAACAGGGATCAGGAAACAACAGAAACGCAGGCGATCAGGGTTGGATTCTTCCAGCTGGTAAATATTTGTTTTCATTATGATTTAACAGGGAGATTTACTTTTTTTAAATACATTTATTAAAGCATTTTTCAGGATAAAATTGAATAATTCTTCGCTATACTGTACTTTCCAACGAAGTATCAAATGATCCAGCAGAGGCCGCCCTTATCTTATCTTCACTACTTCGCCTCTATTAATTCCATAATATTGTGCCGTTAGCTTCCCTTTTAGCATTTAAGAACCGTGTATTTCTTTACATGTTTACTTTGAGCGTTATTTTTTTTCTACCATAATTCTTTAGTGACTTAGTTCTATTTGTGAACAAATATTCCAATATAAAAGGCTTAAGTATAGATATAATCAAATACAGGTTTGCTGTTTTCGTTAGCCTTGAGCGTTAGCTGTGCCTTTCTGAGAGTGTGATAATGGCTCAGTGTATTTGTTTAAAGGGTTCTTTCATAGTAGATGATGATATATTTTTATATACATTATTTAAAAGGGTGAACTGTTGCTTTTACTTCTTAAAAAACTTAAAAACATTGTTTTTAAAAACATTCTTGGTGGCGCCTCCTGTGGCAGCCTGTGTCGGTTGCATAGATAGATATTTATTTATCTCTAACCCTACACCAGAAGTGCAGTAATCAATAAAATAAAACTGTAATAGCCTAAATCTCAAAAGAACGTTCACATGGAACATTAATCTTGTCCCACTCCTAGTTCCGCTTCGCCACGTGCCGCCAGGTGCTAATGATGTTGCTGGGCAGCTTTTGTGCCATCCTGCATGGCTCTGCACAGCCCCTGATGTTGCTGGTGTTCGGCCTGCTCACTGACACGTTCATCGAATATGACATTGAGCTGAATGAGCTGAGCGACCCCAGGAAAGAGTGTGTCAACAACACTATCCAGTGGAAGGAGAATGTAACTGTACCAATGCAGAACATATCCCTATGGAATTTGGATATAAATTCAACAGAGGGTGTACTGCCCCCGCTGCTGGGTAGGCCATGTGGGTAAGTGAAGCAACCTTAACTTGACTGAGATCACACTTTGTTGCTTTGCCCTGTATGAAAAAGTCAACTTCCTTTACTCTCTACAGGTTGCTGGATATTGAGTTTGAAATGACCAAATTTGCCTACTATTATGTTGGTATTGCCGCTGCTGTTTTCTTGTTGGGATACTTTCAGGTTTGTTTGCGTATTACTCTACAGTATTGGTGTAGTTTTAATGGCAGCTTAAAATTAATGTTCAATGATGTTGCTGGTGATAATTACTGTCCCCCACACCCTTGGATTGGTGGCAAATGGCTTGATAAATCAATATTGGTTAATATTAGCATTGGAACAGTTTTGGACAATATCGACATATAGGATATTGGCAAAAAGGTTCAATTTGGACATCTGTACTTAGAATAAAATGCAACTAAAATGAATAAATGTACTTAGAATTAAGGGTCCTCACCATCATAGTACATTTTTTAACCACATATATGCTTCTATTATACAGACATCACACAGCACATTGGCATAACCTTGTTTAAAAATCAAAGACAGCAAATTTCCTGCTCCTCCGTAGCCACAGACAGAGATACACAGACATATTCTGTTCTATGCTTTGATATTTGGACTCAATACCACCATCTAATATAAGCCGGGTCCGTAATATTTGACAACCCTGACTTTTGACCCAGCCATACTCATAAATTTGCCTTTCATAACCGACAGATCTCACTGTGGGTGACGGCAGCTGCCAAACAGATTCAGCTGATCAGGAAAATGTACTTCAGTAAAGTGATGAGGATGGAGATCGGCTGGTTCGATTGCACGTCCGTAGGTGAACTGAACACTCGTATGTCAGAGTGAGTAGATTAATGAACCCTTGTTTGATGTGGTGTTGCTGGAGTGCTCTGTTTAATATTAATACTCTTTGCACCACAGCGATATCAATAAGATCAATGACGCAATAGCAGATCAAGTTGCCATTTTCCTCCAGCGTTTCACCACTTTTGTGTGTGGCTTCTGCGTTGGATTTGTCAAAGGGTGGAAACTTACGTTAGTCATCGTTGCGGCCAGTCCTCTCATTGGTGTAGGCGCTGCTTTGATGGCTCTGGTAAGTCTTGGTCTCCGCCCCTTACTCTGCGTCTTACTTTTTTACTCTGCTAAGTTGAGTTTTTTTTTTCTGGATTTTATTCTTGAATTCAGTTTGTAGCAAAGCTGACAGGCATGGAGCTGCAGGCATACGCTAAGGCCGGCGCTGTGGCTGATGAGGTCCTCTCCTCCATCAGGACAGTGGCTGCTTTTGGTGGAGAGAAAAAAGAAGTGCAAAGGTAGAGTATGAATTGAACCCTTGAATTTTAAGAGAAGGGAAACAGAACGTACACTCTTTGTCATTGTGATACAAACCACTGCTTAACCCACACCCAGGGAGCGGGGTGTGGGTATAGGTGATTTAGGTGCAGAATACACCTGGCAACGTTGTCTAGCTGTCTAGCTCATGGCAACTTTGTCTATCTGCCCCAACACACCGCACAAGTGAATCTAGGATCATTCCATGGGTCAAACCACACTGGTGGAATGAACTACCACGAACTAGCAGAACTGCGGTCCCTACCTGTCTTCAATCATATCAACATGGCTTGGTGGTAAAGAAGCGGACTTTGTCAACTTTGTTGGTGGCTCAACTGCTCTTGTTCCTCACAGATATGACAGAAACCTGGTGTCAGCCCAGCGCTGGGGCATCAGGAAGGGTCTGATCATGGGCTTCTTCACTGGATACATGTGGCTCATCATTTTTCTGTGCTATGGTCTGGCCTTCTGGTACGGTTCAAGTCTGGTGCTAGATACAGAGGAGTACTCACCAGGAACTCTACTACAGGTACCAAAGATACAAAAAAACAAAACTCTGATTATACAAATCCAGTTGCCTGCTCTACTAAGAGGGAGAGTGACTTGTTGTCTTTGTATTTATTCTAGGTGTTCTTTGGGGTTTTGATTGCCGCAATGAATTTGGGGCAGGCTTCCCCATGTCTGGAGGCATTCGCTGCTGGACGTGGAGCTGCTACCATCATCTTTGAGACCATTGACAGAGTACGAAACATCTTATATTTTGAGTTAAAAAATGAATTGTTTTGATAAAACATGTGCTAATATAAAAACCATAAACCACCAGGAGCCAGAGATCGACTGTTTATCAGAGGCTGGGTACAAGCTGGACAAAGTCAAAGGAGACATAGAGTTCCACAATGTGACCTTCTACTACCCGTCCAGACCCGAAGTCAAAGTACTCCTCACGTTTCCAAAGATTGTGCAGATAATGTAACAGAAATGTTCCATCTTAATGCTGCCTTGTCTCTTGTACTTAGACACTTGACCAGCTCAGTGTAGCAGTGAAATCGGGAGAGACCACCGCCTTCGTCGGTCCAAGTGGAGCTGGAAAAAGCACTGCTATTCAGCTCATCCAGCGCTTCTATGACCCAAAGGAAGGCATGGTGAGTTTCAGTGAGTTTTCCTTTAAAAAGCACGAGAAGCTCTTGTGATATAATATAGTGTATTTTCCTGTCATCACTACCCAAACACTCAGCAGCAGTTTTGTCTTTCAATTCAGACCTACTATATTGCACGATTGAAAAAAACTCCTTTAGGGTTATAATAGAATCTTCGATTCAGCAAATGGCCTCTAACAACATTGTTACTGTCACTAAAATTAGAGAATTAATTTTTTTTCT
Organism: Paraplagusia blochii; assembly: GCA_016785265.1. Lineage (NCBI taxonomy): Eukaryota > Metazoa > Chordata > Actinopteri > Pleuronectiformes > Cynoglossidae > Paraplagusia > Paraplagusia blochii. The sequence continues at coordinate 72,438 of JAFBJS010054260.1, read as the reverse complement.
GTCCTTTGTAAAAAGATTTATTGCTTTGGTACAAAGATAAATGGATAGATGCATGGAGAGACATATGGAAGGATGGACAGATAATCGTTGGAAGGCATTGTAAATATTTTTTTTATTAAATGAAGGTTTATTTGCTGTGGTTTATCTGTCAGGTGACCTTGGACGGCCATGACATAAGAGGCCTAAACATCCAGTGGCTTCGCACTCTGATTGGTATTGTAGAGCAGGAACCTGTGCTGTTCGCCACTACCATAGCTGAGAACATACGTTATGGTCGACCTGGTGTGTCCCTGGAGGACATTATCAAAGCAGCCAAGGAGGCAAATGCTTACAACTTTATCATGGACCTGCCACAGGTTTTTTTTTTTTTTTGCAACATTCTACTGACATTTTCAGGTGTCAATTGGATACACTTTTAATCAAGTTATGTGGATTTTTACAGAAATTTGACACTCTGGTTGGTGAAGGGGGAGGACAGATGAGTGGAGGTCAGAAGCAGCGAATTGCCATTGCTCGAGCCCTTGTCAGAAATCCGCGAATACTGCTCCTGGATATGGCAACGTCTGCCCTTGATAACGAAAGCGAGGCTATAGTTCAAGAAGCCCTGGATAAAGTAAGCTCTAAATGCAAATGCCGAGCTTGATTGTCTTAGCTTAGTTTTTTTCTGATTTTGTGTAACTTTTAAACAAGATATGTTCTTATTGGTTGAAGGAGAGGTGGTTGAATGTTTCTATAACCAGCTAACTATAGTGAACAACACAACAAAATATCCTCTGAACTTATGAAAACATCTATTTGAAGTTGTTTTGGTCTGTAATGCTAAAGTTAAGTTGGTTTCTTCTAGGTTCGCATGGGTCGCACCACCATCTCCATTGCCCACCGTCTCTCCACCATTAAGAATGCTGATGTGATTGTTGGCTTTGAACATGGTCAAGCAGTGGAAAAGGGCAAACACAACGAGCTGCTGGAGAGGAAGGGAGTTTACTTCACCCTGGTGACTTTGCAGAGTCAAGGAGACAAGGCCCTGACTGATAAAGCTAAACAAAGTAGGTGGACTAATGTATATAATTAAAGAGAAATTGTGTAAAAACTTGTGTAGGAACTTTTCCAGGGGCTCGATCAAATTATATTTACCAAGACTAAGGAAGAAATGCATGAAGGTTAACATCTGATAATGGATCTGCCTCTTGTCCAATAGTGGCTGACAAAGAAGAAGAACCAGTGAAACCAAATCTATCCAGAGCAGGAAGCTACCGTGCCAGTTTAAGGTATTGATCCCAATACACATTTTGCATCCAGAATAATATACAAGATACATTAGCACAAGGAATGTAGCGCAATATTTACTGTGTACCGGACTGCAATTCTTAATGCAGAAACAATAGTGTAGATTATACTGTCTCAAAACAGACACCGCAAAGAACTGTGTGCATTTAAACAACAGGAAGTAGTCTCAAAAACCTGTATGCATTACAGATCCTCAATCCGCCAGCGCTCCAGGTCCCAGCTGTCCAACCTCATACCCGAGTCCTCAGTCCCCATCGTAGGAGAGCTTGGTCCAAGGGCTTACTCAGTCTCCAAGGCAGACAAAGTTTGTGCAAACCTCTCCAGACTTTTTTTTTACATGTTTTTTCGCAAACGTCTAATATGGTTTTTAAATGTTAGAATGCAGTTCCAGAGGAGGAAGAGGAACCTGTAGAGCCGGCGCCTGTAGCCCGGATCCTGAAGTATAACTTACCAGAGTGGCCCTACATGGTCTTTGGATCATTTGGAGCTGCAATAAATGGAGGCGTGAACCCAGTCTACTCACTGCTCTTTAGTCAAATCCTGGCTGTAAGTTTTCTATTCGATCCGCGAACAAACCTTACAACAACTTGGCCAAGTAAACAGATGGACTGAACCTAGTTTATCTTTAATGGACACAGCAAACATAAAGCATAGTCAACACAAAAATACATTTTTGACTGAGTTTTTCACTGAGTGGAAATAACTTTTTTTGTTGTCATAAATATATTTGACTTTTGTCAAAGGAGATAGCAGCTCTTACTATGTGCATTGTTTCTTCAGACCTTTTCAGTCACTGATCCTGTGGCTCAGAGGAAGGAAATCGACAGCATCTGCCTGTTTTTTGTCATGGTTGGTGTGATATCTTTCTTCACCCAGATGCTGCAGGTAAAATCACAGCAGGCCCCACATCAGGTCTTACTGAATCAGACCGAGATGCTGCTGATTTCAAAACACCTACTGTTGTTCCTCTCCAGAGTTATGCTTTCTCCAAATCTGGGGAGCTGCTCACCCGCAGGCTGCGGCGTCTTGGCTTTCAGGCCATGCTGGGGCAGGAGGTTGGATGGTTTGATGACCATCGGAACAGCCCTGGAGCTCTGACAACACGGCTGGCTACTGATGCCTCGCAGGTTCAAGGGGTGAGATGTTGCTTTTTTACTACTAAACAAGTTAAGTCAGTCAGTGTTGAGCCATTTCTTCTTTCCCTTTTCACTGGGGTTGCTACTGCGAATCATCATTTTTCATCACCTCCTGTCCTCCGTATCTCCTACTCTGACTCTGAACTACCTCCATGTCCTCCGTCACTGCATCCATCAATCTCCTCTGTGTCTCCTACCTGGTAACTCCATCTCTAAGATTCAGGATCATTCCTGATCCTGTCCATCCTTGTCTCTCCTAAAGAGAATCTCAGCATCTTTAACTCCTCCACCTCCAGCTCTGTCTCCTGTCTTCTACCTATTCCTAGTGTCTCTAAACCATCCATCATGGCTGATCTCAGAACTGTCCTGTAAACCTTTTCCTTCACCTTAGCTGACTCTCTTCTATCACAGATCACTTGTGATGTCATCTTTTCCTTCTTGTCCCCACTGTTTTTATCACCTCTCTTCCACATTCTCTATGACTCAATGTACACTGCAGCTATACTGAACATTTGATGCTTAAAGTGGGAACACTAAGAATGATTTCTTTGTTTCATATATACAATTATGAGTTGACTCATTAATAAATGTATAGGGGTTAAAATGGTTTGTATACTTTCCATAAATTAGACCTAATGGAACATGGGTACTCAATAGTATACTTCTTTCTGCCTAAAGGCAATATTGTAAAGATTTAAGATGTAAAAAGCAGCTCGATGCAAAATGCATCTTTAATAGGGGTGTGACCATACACTCACATAACGATCCGATTCATATCTCGACTCACGGGCTACGATCCAATCCAGGAACGATTCATAAAAAATTATTTAAATGATCGATCCAGTTTGATCCGATTTGGTTCAGTTCGATCCAAAACAATTCATTTGCACACCTTTAATATATATATATAGTGTATATTAGGGGTGTGACGATTCACTCACATAACGATCCGATTCATATCTCGATTCACAGGCTACGATCCGATTCAGGAACGTTTCATAAAAAATATTTAAACAATCGATCTGGTTTGATCCAATTCGGTTCAGTTCGATCCAAACCGATCCAAAACGATTAATTTGCACACCCCTAATCTTTAACCTTATACTTAAAATAATGAAAAGCTGCATTGGAGCCAAAAAAACTAGTCTAGTCTAATAATCTTGTGGGTTGTTGGTCATTTAAACAGCAATGTTCTCTGCATCTAAAATGACCATGCTTATTCAACAATATTTTATTTTTATCATTGATTGAATAAAATGTTAATTATAAAATTGTTAAAAATTTTTTCATTGAATTTTCATTGTACTGTACTGTGCACAAAAAGAGCTTTTCATTGTTCCTTCCCAGTCACTAAACCCTCTGTAACTCTCTCATGCTTTCAGGCCACAGGTTCACAGATTGGCATGATCGTCAACTCCCTCACCAACATTGGCGTGGCGGTCATCATGTCCTTTTATTTCAGCTGGAAGCTGACGCTGCTCATCCTCTGCTTCCTGCCCTTTATTGCTCTGTCTGGAGGATTTCAGGCTAAAATGCTCACAGGATTTGCCAAACAGGACAAACAGGCTATGGAAGCTGCTGGACAGGTCAGATAAATGTTGCTTCTGTATCACTGCCCGTGGGGTCTGAAATTATTCTCCAACAATTGGTTTCCACATTAAAACTGATGGGCCACGCCAACTATACAATATCACCATTTAAACTCTTCTTCTACTATAACAGAGCTCATTCTGTTTAAGTAGATTAGGGTGGGATCATAAAACCGTCAGACAGGGTGGGATTAGTTTTTCTGCAGCAGTGCTAAATGCGATAGAAAATCCCAAAACAAAGCTCTTGCATTATCCAAATCAAATCCTTCTTTACACAAATTACAAACACACCGCATTGCAGGTCCAAATGAACCTATTTTAGGCAAAACGTCATTATCATCATCCAATTTCTTATTTTTCATTCCCTTTTTTAATTCAACAAAATTTAGATTCAGGGGTAAAAAAAAATGCAATAAATAAATAAAAACTTTGCACAAGCAATAAGTAAATATATAGGTGAACAGAAGCATTGGCAACAACGAAAGAAAAACTAAATACAGCCTCATCATTAACACAAAGTAAACATTTATAAATGTAGCACAAATAAGTCAGTTTCCATGCTTACTGTGGCATTTACTGCGCAGCAAAACTACATTCACTCCATGTTTGTGTTTACACTGCAAAGCAATGAACCTTCACTCCTTTACTCAGGCACATTTACTAAGTTATTAGCTATTCCGAGTTAAGAAGGAGGATAAAATACACAATAAACTAATTCAAGTACTAAGTATCTGTGTGAATCAGTTAGAAATTGGTGCATTGGTGGTGGAGTTAGATTTGAGGTCAGCGTGAACTGCAGTATTCACTGCATTTAGTAAGTTCTGTGTTGAAATCAACATACAGAGATATAAAACATTCCAAAGAGTTGAAACAAAATACTTTTTTGTAAAAAAAATATATATAAATCTGTTGCTTACCTGGGCCGTATGTGCGTGAACCATGTGACCTTGTGTACTCAGAGTGAAAGATATTTCTTCTCTCACAGATCTCTGGAGAGGCTCTGAACAACATCCGCACCATCGCAGGTCTGGGCAAAGAGAAAAGATTTGTGGACATGTACAACGCCCAACTTGACGCTCCATTCCAGGCCGCCTTAAAGAAAGCCAACGTGTATGGAGGCTGCTATGGTTTTGCCCAGTGTGTTGTCTTTTTGACCAACGCTGCCTCCTACAGATTTGGTGGATATTTGGTGCGACAGGAGGGGTTGCATTTTAGCCTGGTCTTTAGGTGAGGCTGAGATCTGGAACTCGTTGTTGTTGACATTCATATCATATGTACAGTACGCGTTCACATCAACTACCATCTTGTCGTTCATGTTAAAATCTGTAAAGCTGTTCTTAAGACTTTGTCAGTGGATTTTTTGTTGCCCGGTCTTTGACTGCCAGGGTTCATGCTGTTCACATTCCAAAGCTGTTTTCTTTTTTTTGTCGCAGGGTAATCTCAGCCATTGTCACCAGTGGAACGGCTCTTGGCAGAGCCTCATCTTACACTCCTGACTACGCAAAGGCAAAGATTTCAGCTGCACGCTTCTTCCAGTTGCTAGATCGTGTGCCTCAGATTAGTGTCTACAGCGACAAGGGAGAAAAATGGGTAAGGTGGAACAAAATCTTCAAAAACTATGAGTGTTAAAATATGTTAGTACTGCACACTGAAATAGCACAAGTTCCTCTATTGTGACATACAGTAGCGTCACGGGGTACAATGATTCAGGATACAAATGAAGAAAATGAATAAATTATGAAGTTACAAACAAGTTTGGTTTTATGTTTCAACTGTGGTAGAAACATACAGTATATCAAAAAAAATATAACTTTTTTTTATCATAGAATTGTTGATTTTTTTTTCTTACCATAATCTTGATTGTGCCTTAATCAGGTCTTGTAGCTGGTGGCATTCATGAGGCAGCAAAAAAGTCAGAGTTACATTTTACGAATTAGCCAAACTAGCTAGTTAACTAGTTGAAGTTAACTTTAATTACAGCATGACATTATCCCCTTCAGTAACAGTGTTGATTCCTGCAGCTCACTCACTTCAAACTCTTCTATAATGGCAAATACTTTTGTTTTTACTGTGTTTCTTAGACAGAAGTGTGCTTGACCTGGCGTATGAGCTGCGTGGAGAGTGTAGTACTACCTTTTCAAAAGAAGGTGGCAATATAGCATTGTACCTACCCTCTATCCTCATGTTTTTTTTCCAATCCCATTTGTTTACAGGACAACTTTCAAGGAAACCTAGAGTTCATTGACTGCAAGTTCACGTACCCGACTAGACCAGACATTCAGGTTCTCAACGGGCTCAACGTTGGGGTTAGACCAGGCCAGACGCTGGCTTTCGTGGGCAGCAGTGGTTGTGGGAAGAGCACCAGCGTACAGCTGCTAGAACGCTTTTATGATCCTGACTATGGCAGAGTGGTGAGAATCACAACATGCATGAAACACATGGGACAAATGATTAAATAATGGCTATAAATACTGTCTAACAAAATTAACTCAACCATTCAAAAACAATCATCTTATGGTACAACAGAAATAATAATAATATTAATAATAATAATAATAATAGGACATTGGTGGCTTGGTGGTTAAGGAAGTGGTCTTTGGTCCAGATTTTGGTCCGGAAGGTTCCAATGCGTTCACCACCGAGTCTTTGCAAATATTAAGCAAAGAAAATCTCCTACGACTGGCCTCCAATCGTAGGAGATAAGCTTCGAGCACACCTGCTCCAAGAGCTTGACCAGTGACAGATTTGAAAAACCTAGTGACATTTTTGCCAACTTATCCCATAATGCAGATGTATTTCATCATCCACTAAATGTAAGGCTTTCAAACATGGCACAGCCTTTTGTGCAGACCTATCTTTTGCCAATAATTCCTCCCAAATGTCCCATACTTGACCTGAAAGGGTATAATGAGTAATTTGTCAATGTCTAGAAATAATTACAGGACACATGGGGACTGGAGTGCTGTTCTTGTTCTCCGGTCATTTTGTCTCACACATCATTGTTTAGCAGGACACTTCTGCTGACTTTGCTCAGTGTTTAGAATAAATGAGATTCTGGGGCAGGACAGGGGTTTGACGTCCTGCCAGTGAGGGCCACTTGCCAAATTCAAACTGATCTAATTGAGCTGGAAGAGGTTTAGAAACACGTTCACCTCATTTTGTGTCTCTGAGTGTTTTTAAAGGGAGAGTAACACAGGGTTATTGCAAAAAGTCTAGTAATGTCTGGGCTAACTTGTCATTATCTCACAAGTATTTAGTTATTATTTTTTATTTACACAAAATATCTTTGGGTCATTCAACATGAAGAGGTTTGAAATCTGACATTCAGTCAGGCACAAAATATATTACACACATATATGCATACATACTAGGGGTGTGCAAATCAATCTTTTTGGATCAAACTGAACGAATTGGATTGAACTGGATCGATACTTTAGTATTTTTTATTAATCGTTCCTGAATCGGATCCTAGCCTGTGAATAGAGATGTGAATCGGATCGTCATGTGAGTGAATCGTCACACCCCTAATATACACTATATATATATATATATATATATATATATATATATATCAGAGGTGTGCAAATTAATCATTTTGGATCGGTTTGGATCGAACTGAACCAAATCAGATCGAAATTGGATCGATCGTTTAATATTTTTTATGAATCGTTTCTGAATCGGATCGTAGCCTGTGAATCGAGATATGAATCGGATCGTCATGTGAGTGAATCGTCACACCCCTAATACATACATATTTAATGTTCACAAGGGTCCAAACCAGTGCATAACTTGATTGTGGTGGCCTAGCGGTTAAGGAAGTGGACTTGGGTTTGCAAGGACCCCAGTTCGAAGCCCAGTTATTGGCTGATTTTGACAAAAGGAAAAATTTGAAGCTAATTTATTCCTTATTAGGCCATGTATATTTCTAAGCATTTATCACTAGCTAACTGCAGGAATAACAAAGAGAAATGTGTTTTTTGATCATAATCTCTTGCAGCTAATAGATGGTCACGATTCAACCCGTGTCAACGTGTCTTTCCTGCGCTCCAAAATCGGAATCGTGTCTCAGGAGCCAATACTTTTTGACTGCAGCATCGCAGAGAACATCAAGTACGGCGACAACTCCCGCGAACTAAGCATGGATGATGTCATCGCAGCTGCCAAGAAGGCCCAGCTGCACAGCTTTGTCATGTCCCTGCCTGAGGTACTGTAGACAGAAGAAGCAGACAGAAATTGTGAATTGTTCTGTGAATGAACCAGAACAGTCAGAGATGGTTGAAAGGTTATTTCTTTAAATATTTATTTTACAAGAATATATGAACAAATCTGATCTGAAGAGACTAATCACGATACACAACAGCCTAAAGAACAAAACCAAAGGACTGTGTGTTAAGGTGACAGACTAACCCATTTATTCCTTTCCTCTACTTCAGAAATACAACACCAACGTTGGTGCTCAGGGCTCGCAGTTGTCTCGAGGTCAGAAGCAACGCATTGCCATCGCCAGAGCCATCATACGTGACCCCAAGATCTTGCTGCTGGACGAGGCCACCTCAGCTCTGGACACTGAGAGCGAGAAGGTAAACTACCACTGTGGTTCTCCTTTAAGATCACTTTTTCAGGGGTTGCCATCTCCCCCTGTCCTGTACTTTGACTCCAACCTTCATGTTCTCACTGTATCCATCAATCTTCTCTTTGCCTCCTACCTGGTTGCCCCATATCTATCTTTATACCAATGTATCCAGTGTCCCTCCTCTGTCCAAACCATCTCAATCTGTCTTCTCCATATTTCTCTCCAAACTTTTCTGTGTTTTAGCGATACCTCCATACAAAATGGATAATTAGTTCCACATATAAACATTCTCATTTATATCCCTATAGTCTTGTTTTTATACTTTATTTTTGATGAAGTTAAACAGTGGAGACAGATTTTGACATTCATGTTCAATGCATGCATCACAAACAGAGCACTAACTCTCTGTTTTATCAATGATGTTGTTGTTTGTTGGGGGACATGGGTCCAGGTCAGGGAGGATGATCCCTCCCTGTCCCTAATGCTATCAGCACTTATGGGTAAATCACCTTAACCTACACCTCCACCTCCACAGCTTCATCATCCATGTGTTCCAAACATGCACTGGTTACAGTTGAGTGGAGCTGCAGGTTAATTATCACCACCATCGTAATCTGTTTCCATATCAGCTGCCATGGTTCCACATGGTGGCCTCTCTATGATGGACAGGGTCTGTGGGCCACACGCTGTGGAGCAAACAAGCCTCTGCTGCTGTGAACCACTCCAATGTTCTAATCACAGTCATCAGTGTGCAATCGTAAAATTACTGTAATTGTGATGAAGAACACATGATGGCTGCTGCTGTAAGTATGTGATTACTGAGAGCTAAATTTATCCTCTGATAATTCAGCCCAGAAAAACTGATGAAATTGGTCCCACAGTGTAAAAGACACACAGGTTTGCTGAGATGTCTGTCCAATAAAATCCCAAATGGACTTCATTTTTACTCGAAGGTTACGACTTATACTCAGGAGTGACGTCTATATATAAAAAAATTTAAATATCTGTTATTTTCACAGCCCTATAGGACACTCATTTCGTGTAACAGTATCTTGCGCCGCTGAATTGGCAGCCACTAGAGGGCACTGAGAGTATTACAGTAACGATACAAACAATACAAAATAAAAGATAAATGCAAAATGCTTCCTAAAAAAGTGTATTGAAGCATTGATTTGCTGGTTACTAGATTTTAAAGACCTCTTACCTTCAAAACGTTACTGTAACGATTTTTGCAAAACTCCACAGCGATAGCAAATTCACAAAAGATGAAACAACAATTGCATCTTCCTCTTAACTAAAAGTAATAACTAAACACCCAGATTAATAACCCCAAAAATACTATTTAAGAAAAAGATATATTTTACACAAATATATTGAAATGCATAAGACAAAATAATAAAAATAAAGAAAACATTTCATTTTAGTGCAACATCGAGATCGAGAGAGTGAGTGAGGGAAAGTAAGAGGTAAAGGAAAAGCGTTTATAGCCCTTTAGTGTTAAACAAGGAAGCAGTGCCACCCACATTGACTGTCTGAGGGTATTTAATCTCCACCATTATTGCCTCTGTGTTGCAATTGGTCAAGGCATCATGGAGATTTGCACTAACACAAGGGTTCAGATAGCTGTGACCTCGGATGAGCACGCGTTACTCGGTCCTTCCTCGGGCCCTAATGTACTTAAAAGATCACCATTGTCATTGAGACTCAATAAAACCCACATTATCTCACTAATCTGTTCTTTGTTTTGGCCTCAGATCGTACAGGAAGCCCTGGACAAGGCCAGAGAAGGTCGTACCTGCATTGTCATCGCCCATCGCCTCTCCACCATCCAGAACTCCAACATCATCGCTGTCATGTCCAGAGGCCTCCTGATTGAAAAGGGCACTCACGACCAGCTCATGGCCCTGAAGGGAGCCTACTATAAACTGGTGACCACAGGAGCACCAATCAGCTAACTGCTCCATCCATTCAACAGGAGCCAGAGATGATGACTGTTTTCATGGAAATAAAGCCACGTCACATAGAAGCTACAACATGAATTTCTTTTTTACCAAAAAGTATTTAGTCTTAACTAAATCCCTGGCTTTATTTCTGTGAAACTGCTACATTATACATTCTACATAGTTTTATTCTTACAGTATTTATTTTATCTATCACAAAAACATACAGTATGCACAGCAGACCTGGCCTCATGCCTACAGGCAGGACAAACTGTTCTGAGATGAATAAATGCACCAAGAGCCAAGACTGGGAAAATATCTAATGGCACATGTTTCATTTGAAACTTTTCCAGGTTCACAAATCATTTATCAATGCTGTACATGTTAAAAAAAACATTAAATTGTTTCTATTTCTTGACACTGGGCCAGAATAAGTCTGTTCCCATTTTATATACATTTGTACTTCAGGTGATTTCTGGTTAATTTTTTGTGTTTTGTGCCTAATTGTTCAAGTTTCTTGATCAATTGATTGATAACTTTTCTATTTTCTTTCTTAGTATTAATTTAACCATAAAGTTTTTTTGTGGTATGAGTATTATTTTTAGTTAGTATTGTTAGTTCAATGTTGCCACAAGTCCTATCACCAATATGTACATGATACTAATTCAAATTAGTGTTGAAAAATTTTACATCTACTTTTTAAGGAATGTATTTGTGTTGTGTTATGAATCTAGGTAAATCTAAGCTTTTTTTATATTTAAATAGGAATGTGATCTTTATTAGGATTGTGATAAACAAGACAAAATGAAACACTAAATGTTACAAACAAAAGTGGAGTCATTGTGCTTTGTCAATTGTCAACAATTTCCATCTCACCCTGTCCTCTGCATCGTCAACTCCAACTCCAACCACCTCCATGTCCTCCCTCACCGCATCCATCAATCTCCTCTTCGTCTCCTACCTGGTCGCTCCATCTCTAGGATCATTCTTCTATTACCACTGTCCCTCCTCTGAACATGTCCAAACCATCTCAATCTGTCTTCTCTAGCTTTTTCTCCAAACCTTCCTGTCTGTCTTGTCCCTCTAATCACCTCATTCCTGATCCTGTCCATCCTTGTCTCTCCTAAAGAGAATCTCAGCATCTTTAACTCCTCCACCTCCAGCTCTGCCCCCATCTTCTGTCTATTCCTAGTGTCTCTAATCCATCCATCATGTCTGGTCTCACCACTGTCTTGTAAACCTTTCCCTTCACCTTAGCTGACTCTCTTCTAGTTACTACACTTTAGGCGCCAGTAGTAAATTGTTTGTGTTTTATCATTACGTAAAGACCTTGTATCTTTGAGTATCACACACCACCCACACGAGGCAGCAGTGGAACATTTTCAGAGTTAGTTACATATACTAGGTTTAATGCCGTCAGTGAACTTTGATGTAGTGAACGTACACAGAATTCCTCGAGAGCTTAAAAACACCCGCCCACAGGCTCTAAATCAGTGATCACAAACTAAAGGCTGGCGGGCTGAATCTGGCCCACTCATTTATCCAAAATGGCCCACTACTGGATAACAAAATGGACACTGCAGGAAAATGATGCCCTCAGACAAATATATGTATATGATGCTCTCTGAATGAAAGGTCTACATATCCAGTTGCCCTCAAAGTAACTATTTCCGGGTTCATCTGTTGTCAACAATAAATATATTACACATAAAACAATCACTTATTTTGAGTCCTCTACCACAAAGTATGATGTATAAGCCCAGGAGTCTGCTCTGATCTTCCAGCCCCACTGATCAAGATGTCCGATTAAACTGAGTTGCTTCTGCAGAAATGCTGAATTTCATTTGCATATCCCTTCTGGCTCATTTCAAGACCAGAGCCTCATCACACAGTTGATGTTGAGGAAAATAGAACAGAGTTCATAAAGTTCATGCTCCTCCACATCAACTCATCCCTTACTCTGACAGCTGTGTTCCACCGTCAGCTGCTGCTCTTTCTTTCAGTCTGGTGTGCAGCCTGCCCTGCCTTCACCAACACCTCCACCCAAGGTTGGATTAACAGAATTGGCTAAAGGGACTGCATCCCTGGGCCTTGCCACCAGGGGCTCCTGGGGTTGCTGGTGTCAAATGACCAAGATTAGTGTAGGTAGTCCATTTAGACTCATTTTACTCTTCTTCAAACACCCAGAATATCTACCATACCCTCTCTTTTTATTAAGTTTTTTTTCTTTCTTGGAATAAAATTTCACAAAGATAAAGAAAGAGATTTTTTTAACTTCTTTTTACCTAACCAAATCCACACTACTACAGGAACAAAAACATTTTAGCATTTTACAATTTCAAGCATGACATAAAAAATAAAAACTACCTTCTCTTCTCAAGGTGATATCATATATAAGTATGCTACCACCTTTAAAACAGAAGGTAGGAAAAAACTTCAGACTTTTTACATTTTTCCTATGGAAATTATTATGGTAGGAAAATACTTCAGAACAACAACACCCACACTTTATGTTGACACACAGTCAAAGATGAAAAAAAATCTGCTTCTGAAGGGACTTGTGTCAGTGAACCTGCTGTGATTGGGACACAATGTTATTACATGTTATTGTAAATAAATAAAATCCATCCATCTTCACCTGCTTCTCCAGAGCAGGTGCGCAGAGGTAACATTTGGAGGTGGGATACCCAGAATTCCCTCTCCCCAGACACTTTCTCCAGCTCATCTGGGTGGATCCCAAGGCGTTCCCAGGTCAGCCGGGCAACATAGTCACCCCAGCCTGTCCTGGTCCTCCTCTGGGTCTCCTCCCAGTGGGACATGACCCGAACACCTCCATCCAAGGGGCATCCAATATAAATGCCACCTCAACTGACTCCTCTTGATGTGGAGGAGCCATGGCTCTACTCCGAGCTCCTCCCGGGTGACTCCTCACCTTATCTCTAAGGGGGCGCCCTGCCGCCGTGAGGAGGAAGCTCATTTCCGCCACATCAGGATCAAGTTCTTTCGGTCATGACCCAAAGTTCAGGACCAAAGATGAGAGTAGGAACATAAATGGACTGGGAAATTGAGAGTTTGGCTTTTCGGCTTGGCTCTTTCTTCACTACAATGGACCGATACAGTGAGCACATTACTGCGGTGTCGGTGTCACTGTTTTGTCAAACTATAATTTATAAAATATCATTTTTATTTTTTGCAGGGAAGCGAGGGAAGCTAAGCTAAGTACTTGTTGTTATTTAAGGAGTTTATGTTATGATTGTACTGTCTCACTTCACATCTACTTAAGCCACATGTGGCCCCTCAACCCAATTCTCTGTGTCAACCCAGTTCCATCGAAGGCTGATGAAGTGTCCAACATGATGAGCATGTAGCTTCCAATAAATGAACCTGAAGAACGATCGTTTAAAATGATGGTTTTTGTTGTTGACAACCCAAAAAAATGCAGCTTCTACTCTTTCACCTTTTTTCCAGCACATAATAAAGTCGGGATAGAAAAAAAAAAATCTCTGTAGATTTCATTCCAACTCTCCTCCTCCTCCTCTCCTGACTCTAATCCTCTTTACAGAAACCCTGCGTGGTTTCACACTCCCTCACATCTATGCAGAGAGGAGGATGTGGAGGCAAAGTCCAGCTGTTCTCTGGTTCCTGAGTTGAATGCGTGAAAGACAAAGAGAGAGAGAGAGAGAAGAGTTCTGACTCCTCCACTGTACAGACACCATCTATTTACACCTGACTGGATGAATCCTTGATGTGGGTGAACATCTGCTCCCATCTCCATGAGGACCTGACTGCACTTTTTCAATCGTCATGTGTTTGACTCGCAGGCGTAATAAGGAGGGATAGAAAAAAAAAAATCTCTGTAGATTTCATTCCAACTCTCCTCCTCCTCCTCTCCTGACTCTAATCCTCTTTACAGAAACCCTGCGTGGTTTCACACTCCCTCACATCTATGCAGAGAGGAGGATGTGGAGGCAAAGTCCAGCTGTTCTCTGGTTCCTGAGTTGAATGAGTGAAAGACAAAGAGAGAGAGAGAGAGAAAGAGCAGCTCCGTCAGCCTCTGTAGGAGAAGAGTTCTGACTCCTCCACTGTACAGACACCATCTATTTACACCTGACTGGATGAATCCTTGATGTGGGTGAACATCTGCTCCCATCTCCATGAGGACCTGACTGCACTTTTTCAATCGTCATGTGTTTGACTCGCAGGCGTAATTACACACTCTCTGCAGCTGAACACAACACACAGGACATCATGGATCTACTGCTAACAAGATGCTGAGCTAATTACTTAAGGAGATGGGAACGTGAGAATGTTGGTCCGTGGAGTCCTGTATGTAGATCTGACATTTACGCCTCATCTTGATGGGAAGCAGAGTGAGTGTGAAAGCAGCCAGATTTAATGATATCCTGATCTGATCCCAGTTGGTCTTGTTAATGCTCTCCTCTCTGCTGCAAGAGGAGAAAAATATTCACAATGACTGACTGACTGACTGACTCTTCCTGGTCTGACCTTCTGGTTCGAACAGATGCTGCGTTTAAACATTGAAAAGGAGAACCTTGATCTTCTTCTGCTTCTGCTCCTGACGTTGAACTTCATTTCAGCGGCAGCTGTCTTTTCATGATAGAAGCCATTCACAAAGAACCTTCAATGTTTTGGAGAGGTGTGTCTGACTTTATATTGTGATAAAACTACAGCAAAATTGTTCTGGTAAATCTTGTTTGATATATTGGATGCAAACATCCTACTGTTTCCTCAAGTACGACCATAAGTCTTAGAAGTAAAGTTTTAGAAATTTATAAAAACACTGCAGAGTCAAGGTCTATTTTTTTCAATAAAGCAAATAAAACAAAGATAGACTTACACTACAACTTGAAGTATCTGTCCATACTGTCATTAGTTCTATATGTTCTTTTATCCTCTAACCTGCTGGGGGCGCTCTTAGCTGAGCCAATACTGTCACACGTTGAGCATTTGGGTTTAGGTATCAGATGGTTGTTATGTTCAAGCCTGAAATATTGACCACTGTATAATCAGATCACACCATCGCTATAGCGCAGTGCTTCTCAAAGTGTGGGGCGGGCCCCCCTGGGTGGGCGCGGTTCGATGCTGAGGGAGGCGCGTGACCCTGGGGAACATGTTTTTTTTTTTTTCGCTGTACTACAATAAAGTGTAATTGCACATCCTTGTAAATCAAACTATATCTCTTTCTTTTTGTTTTCTTTATGTTAACGAGGATACGATGTTACGCAGAGGTGTAGCTAGAACTATTTTATAGACAAATGCTGTTATTTATAGTTGCGGTGCAGAGTGGGTGGTGGTGGGGCGCGCATTGTTTTCTTCTTGCTGGGGCGGGGCGTAACAGAAAGTTATTGAGAAGCACTGCTATAAAGGATCATGAATCGACCTCCTGTTAAAAAAAAAAAAAAAAAAAAAAAAATCACATGTCCTGATTACTTCTTCAATGTAGATGTTTTTCCAGAACTGGCAGGAACCAGTGGTAGGTCTGACCAGATGCGATCCTGGACGGAACTCTGAAGAGAAAAAAACCACAAAATCTGTGATTCCGAAACTCAAAGAATGACACCTGTGCTCCAACTCTGAAAACTCATTTGGCTGCAGCAGAAGACAGCTGCTCAATAGCCACAGACAGCAGTCCGTACAATGTGTGTCCACCATTAGCGCTGCCAAAGCTGAATGTGCAGTCGTCCCAGTGCCAGGATAGTGGCAGCAGCAGCACCAGTGCCAAGCCAGTGTGGTTGGGTGTCTGAATTAAACTGCTAGTGTTGCAATACATTCCGGTCAATATCGTCAAAATTTTGCTGCCCCTGAAAATGTGGTAACCCCGCCCCCTAGAGGATGAAGCCGGATGGTTAAATGAATGAGTGATTCCCTTGACAATTTCCTTGTTCCCTCTGGCCAGGGCTTTTGTTATTTAAACTTAATGATGATCAATTATAATGGAAATATAATTAAATTACATTTAATGACAGTGTCTCTCGTTGGTCATAATAAAATCAGACTCTTTTTCACTTCCCCTCAGGTTAATGACACGTCCACTTCCTGGTCTGTTAAACTCAAGCCAAGAGGATTTACATTGATGCTTCATTCATTCACATTTACTGTCAGCAGATTTAATGCCTGCGATGTTTTACAGCTGAAATGTGAAAACACATGTTAACAGATCAAAAAATCTCCAGTATAAACAGCCTGAAATAAAACCCCGGTATCTTTCTCCCTGACATTAAACAGAGAACCTTCATTTCCCTGTAACCTGTAGCAATGTCTCATTTTCATGTCTCCTTCTCTGCAACCTTCCCTGACTCGTCCCCTTCCTTCTCCACATTTTAATACCGACCCCCGACACCTCCCCCCACCACCTTTCCCAGCGTAACCCTGAGGCCAACTATTGACAAGTTGGAAAAAAAAGAAAGAAGAGCTACTCCTCCATCTTATTTACTGCTCATGTGATCGAACCAATTTGCAGCTCATCCTCTCAGTGAGCTGTAATGGCTTCTTGAGTGTCAGCGACTGTGAATCCTTCAGAGACACGGCTGTCCACCACTGCAGCCACCGAGTCCAGGAGGAACAGGGTCAAAATAATGATTCTTGAGGGAAATCAGTTGGAGATGGAATTATGAGGGACACACAGTAATAACCTGTATGGATACATCTGTACTAGCAGGTCTGTGTATCCAACTAAGTCAGTTGTACCAAACCTCAGGGTGGAGGACTAGATCTGGGCCGTGGCTCAATTGGTACTGGGTCGCAGAGTGAAAATGTACGACTTACAATATTTACACTTTATTTATTACCTGACAATATTTTTGTTTTTTTTCCGTCCTTATTTAATTGCACCTATCTGCCACAACATCAAGACCATTTGCAGACCACAATATGGCGGACTTTATTGTAAACTGTATTGTAATGTTGTGTCTTGTCTGTGCAAGGGATAGCGGGGAACGCAATTTCGATACCCTTGTATGTTCTGTACATGTAAAGGTATTGACAATAAAGCTGACCTTGACCTTAACCTTAAGACCAGACCATAAGAAAAAAAAATCCAGGTATTTAACATGTCCACAAAAAAAATCTCTAATCTTACCAATAATTTAGGTAAAAAAAAAAGAATTATTTTATTATTGTGGCCACAGTAAATAAATAACACTACAGCAAATACATGCACTGAACTATTTGCCTGTTTACATAAACATTCAGGAATTGAAGGAAGACAAACAATAAGATCCTGCCTCAAATATCACCAAGTGTTATTTGGCGGCTATGGCGGGTATTTTGGCGAAATACCCTTGATTAAAATAAAAAATGTAACATAGGTTATACATAATCAACATGACGTGAACCACTGTACTCTCCTGTTATAGATGAGTATCAAGTGAAGGGTTACGTGTCACAGACGGCAGCGAAGTGAGACAGAACCTCCAGCTCCTGTTCCCATTCATCAGAATTTCATGGACGTGGCACAAAGTCAAACAATGTCCTCTCACTGTATAAATTGACAGGAGAAGCTGTGAGACGAGGTGTCGTCAGATGAATGTTAATTCACCAGAAGAACCTGAGTCTGGAGATGTTGTGATTAAAGACTCAATTTTCCCGAGGTCACCACAGTGTGATCACGTATTACTGCCAACTGACGGGGCCTCGCTGACATCTGCACTCTGTCAGCATCACTGTCACAAGGGGTGAGTGTTAGTTAAGCAAGAATGGAGAATCAGACCTGTTTAATATTCCAGTGAGGAGGTGATCAGACAGGCAGACCTTTGGAAGATGGACTGTTTGGGGGTATTTTAACTTTTTTTTCCATTTAAGTTTGTCTAAATTAACACAAACAGTACAAGTTATATGCAGTGTTGGGCAAGTTACTTTAAAAAAAAGTAACTAATTACTAGTTACTGCTCTGGAACACTAACTAGTTACGTTAATAGTTACTAAGTAATACAAGTCACTTAATAACTAGTTACTTTACTTAAAAAAACATTAAAACGTTTAGTGTTGTTTGCTTTGTTAGCTTTAATTTAGAAGTGATGTATTATAATATTACCAGTGTTGGGCAAGTTACTTTGAAAAAGTAACTAATTACTTTACTAGTTACTGCTCTGAAAAAGTAACTAGTTACGTTACTAAATTATAAAAGTAACTTGTAACTAGTTACTTTACTTTAAAAACACATTAAAAAAGTTAAGTGTTGTTTGCTTTGTTAGTTTTAATTTAGCAGTGATGTATTATAATATTGCCAGTGTTAGACACGTTACTTTAAAAAAGTAACTATTTACTTTACTAGTTATACTCTGAAAAAGTAACTAGTTACGTTACTAGTTACTAAATTATAAAAGTAACTTGTTACTAGTTACTTTACTTTAAAAACACATTAAAAAAGTTAAGTGTTGTTTGCTTTGTTAGTTTTAATTTAGCAGTGATGTATTACAATATTGCCAGTGTTGGGCAAGTTACTTAGTTACTTTACTCTATTTACACACACACTTTTAAATAATTGTGTTAGTGTTGTGTTCTGTAGCAACTATCATAATGAAATGTAGTGGAACAATAAAAACAAAATAGATGTTTAGACAGTTCCATTTGTTGAACATTTAGAAGAAACTTTGATTCATCTTCTAGAAATAAAAAAAAAATGAAAAGAGAAGGAACAAAACCTCTTCATGCGGAGGCGATTTAAATGGAAACAATGTCGTCTTACAGCTTGTTTTTTAGTTTGTCTTTTGACATCTTATGATGCAGAGTCTTTATTACTTTTCATGCCCTTTGAGTTTGTGACTGGAGATATTTTTATACGCTTGTATCTGTGCTTTTATTTTGATAGGCCTTCGTTGAGATGCTGCCTTCTCAACTGTGAGTTGGGACGGGAATTGTTATCGCTAAGAAATTACCGAAACACAACATGTCACATCACAACTGTGATACACTGTACAGTGTTCCCTCTGTGTATCGCGGTTCTCACCTCACTACCTTTTTACCAAATGTTTCTTTTTTAACTTTTTTAAGGAAAGCAAAGAAAATCAAACTCCTTGTCATGTGACATTGTGATTCACACCACATCACACAACAAAATGTCACCTCTGTATTCAACCCATCACCAAAGTGAACAGTGGGGAACGTTGAGTTCCTAGAGAGCAGTGGATGGGGAAGGTGCCTTGCTCAATGGCAACATGGCAGCTGATGAACCTGGACCTCCTTAACAACAAGGCCAGCACTGCTCCTTTCTTCCGACTTTGTTTTGTGAATTAGCAGTTTCATTAAGAACGGTTCCTGTGGTATCTTAAAAAATAATACTGTATTTTCCGCACTATAAGGCACAGCTATGTTCTCAAAAGCCAACACTGCGCCTTATAATCAGGTGCGCCACCTATATGGACCAATAGTGAGCCGCAACAGGTCCCACAACTACGAATAGCAGCAGCTTCTATTGTATGCGCCTTAAAATGCGGTGCGACTTATGTATGAAAAAAAGTTTTAAAATAGGTAATTCATGGAAGGTGCGCCTTATAGTGCGGAAAATACGGTACATACGTGAGATATCTCTGCAATTAAGGTTGAAGAGTTTAGTTAGGCAACTGGACATTCAGGTTTTTTGGAAAACGTTTCACGTCTCATCCAAGAGGCGTTGGGTATCACACCCAACGACTGGTATCACACTTCCCACTCCCCACTCACAGAATATAACTCCTGTTACTCCCCACTAACAGTTACAACTACGTCTACCTACCTATCTTTCTATGTGTTACATCAGGACTTCAACAGTGCTAAAGACCCCATAAACTAGCATAGATAGCATCTCCTATGAAGAAAAACAAGGGTCAAACCAAGGGATCAACTGTGAAGGAAAACTGTATCTGAAGAACCATCAGAAAAACCAACAGCACATGATAATCAGAGATAGTGAGATATTTTACATAGGCGTAGGAGGTGGAGGAATGGCAGGTGTCCAGCAGCAGCAGCTTGGTTTCAGGCCGTGTTTGGTTAACCATACACCACATGACTATTCAATACAGATTATAGATCATATTGATCCTTCTCTCACTGAGGCATAAAACCACTCCACAGGAAGCAGCAGTCGATGATACCGTGCAGTACGTAAACAGCTGCCAGGCCCTTTCTTTGACTTCATAACCCAGCAGACACTGGAAGTAGGTCTTAACGCAGTGCTGCTGCACCACTTACTCTTCTTCTGCATCTTCTCTAGTACATATTTAACCTTTGCTTTTCTTCCTCTCATGTACACGCATTTGAGCTGCATAAAAAAAAGACTCAACTCAAATTATCATCCATCAAAGTGACCTTTTTACTCTCTTCTTCACGAAAGGCTATTTTATGCCGTAATGTTTTGCTAAAGATATCCTTATAAATTGTATATGGCAAAATCAACTTTTTAATTGATCAAACCAGTGGTCCGCAATCACTGGTACGAGGACCGGTACTGGTCCGTGGGTGAATTGGTGCCGGGCCGCAGAGAAATAATGTTTCCTTTTGGCCACATCTGTCTATTACTTCCACTTGATCCAAACCCATATCAACTTAAGAACTGACCAATAGAATGGCTAGGATTTCATCATCAATAATGCAACTATACTTGATTAGGAAATATTTTCTCAGTGAAGACAACAACAATAAACTCAAAATGACGCAGAGTCATTGATACAAGATTCTAACCTCGTATACCGGTCTGGTAGCAGAAAATTATAGGCTGGGTGCATGGTAGGAAGATTTTATGAATAGGAAAACATCTCAGAACACTGGAAATTTCATTTTATTAAGGGGTATTTATCTGCCATAACTTAACGACCAGTTCGTGAAAATAGTACGAGACATTTAACCGGTCCGTGGTGCAATGAAGGTTGGGGAACACCAATTAAACCATCATTGCGTAGCCTTGAATACCAACGAAACCTTGAGAATGAGAGGACGATTGAAGAGAGACATCTCATATATTAAACCCAGTTATGGTATCAGGTTGTTGGTCCAATGTGGAATCTAACGCCTAGTAAAGAAACTCCGACACGTGTAACATGGGCATCACCTTGACTCAGTTATCGTAGAACGAACAGTTGCTCCACCCGGGAAGAGCAACCGTCAGCCCCCAGTCAACTGGGTTCATTTATCTTCTGCCTTTTACAGCTACAATCTCTCATTTCAAATCTGTTGATAAGCGCCTCGCTCACTCACCTGCAGCCGACCCGCGGTAACATTAATGTGGTACCGTCTGAATCCTCTACTGTCTCAGAGCAACGTCCTCAATCAGATCCAGTCCCTGAACGCAACCATTAGCGTGATTAACAAATAGCATTTAAGCAAATGAGGGGAAGATTAACCTTGTAGTGATCCTGACAAACACGCACTGTGTCAAAGTGAGTCAGTACAATCTGCTGCGTCAGACTGACTGACTGACTGACTGACTGACTGACTGACTGACTGTCAAACTGTAAGCAGACCTGAAACAACCAAACATGCCATTTACACAAACACCATCTGGGAGAGGAAACAGCCGTTACTCCTTTCTGCACAGTGACGGCAGCTGTTTCACCAGCTCTGTTAATGAAAGATGACACAACCAATAGGTCATAACTGCTTCAATGTGACATTAGAAACACAACAGTTCATTGGCTGATGGATTTTCCCGGCGTTAGCCTCCCTTCTGCTACTTGGAAAATTCTGGTTATTCTCAGAGAGGCTGAAAATCTGAAACAGAGGTTGATGACAAACTTCACTGAAGGAATCCAAAAAGGTTTAAGTTGTAAGAAACTGGACTTCTTCTTGGAGTTGAAAGACTGAGAAACTTACGACAAGGTGAAAAAGGTGTGACCAAAACAACTCTTCACGCCATTGTCCAGTGGTGAGGACAGTGGTCCAGAGGAGTCCAGAGGAGTAGAACTACTAGAGTTCCCTCCAATAACAACCAGAAACTGATCAAGATCCTCTTTTTGGATCTCATGACCTGGATGAATGAGGTTCACAGAAGGAAGGAAATACTGGACCTTCAACTCCCTCTACAACCTGTGCATTGTCACATTATTTAATCCATACGTTTTTCCTCTCAAGGGCAGCAGTCTCCATGGCCACCACCCAAATCTCACTGCACCATACCAACCCGCCATGAACCTTCCAGCAGGTGGTGAGCCCACTGGGAGGAGCCAAACCACCCTAACCGGGACTAGGTCTTGCCAAAGAGTTGAACCGTGAGGTTCAGCATTCCCATTGGTAGAGGACCAACGCTGTGAACAATCATTTCCGTCTTCACGGTGTTCGGTGCTGACAATAAATGCAGTGCATCACTGTGTTGTGAAATACTTGGTACATCACGCACCACTCACCTCAGTCGGTGGTTCCAACATGCACAGTTCACCCTCAGCGGCCGTTATTGTGTCCTGTGATTATCTCTCATCAGCCCCACAATCCCCTGCTGACACAGACGTCCGGACACTTAATTTCATTGTCGATTATCTTCCAGAGAGCTGAGGGAAGAAGAACGGAGGTTCAGTATGAAATAAATTGGAACTGATAGAAATAGAGATACTTGTGTTTCGGCGTCAGCCTGCTGGGAAATAGAGTCCTTCACTTCTCCCCCCGCCATTTCCCCACATACCGGCACTTTGTCGTATCGATTTTGTTTGCTTTCATCATCATTATTAACAACTTGTGTCTACAGCACAGCTTGTGCAAAGATACAATGTTTTTTTTTATCTTCAGTAAGAAGTCTGAAGCACTGACAGGAATTTAAAGCTGCATTCCAACTTTTCTTTATTTTGTCAATTTCATAGCTTTAATGTCTCCTGGTATTCTTATTTTCTCTGTTTTCACCTTTTCTTCAGTGACAGAAGTATCTGAAGATACCATTGTCCAGGCCACCTGCTCTATTCAGTCAATATTCGGCATATTTTAACTCTGCAACTTCAGTTTTTGTTCTTTTTCAAATTGTCAAATGTATTTTTTTGCAATGAAAGATCTTCTGAGAGGTCTCTCCGGCCAGAACATTCCTGTTTTTACAATTTGAAGAACAACGACTTAGGTCCTGGGTCTCCAAACTATAAATCACCCGGTGGCGTGCTGTGCATTTCAACCCTAGGCCTTCAGTGACGTCAAATTAATTTACCTGTGAATCCACGCATAAACTTCATATCACCCTCATGAAGCAACACTTAATTACAAGAGCATTTAAAATCAATTATTCTTAGTATTTCTGACATTTAACTGTGCCGGCGGCCAAATGGTCGACGATTTGTTTTCGTCCCCACTCGGGGTTTGACCGTGTAGTGACATTTAAAAAAAAAAAAAAAAAAAAAAAATCCTATGAACCGGCACCTTTGCCCAAGGGTTGTCAAAGTGTGGAAGCGTACGTTTGACAAAGGAGATTAGATGAGTGCAGTCCCAAACATGTCAGTTGTTCAACTTTCTTATTAAAAAATTAAAAATTATTTAAAGATATTCATGAATAAATGTGTTTTTTGAGCATGTTTAGGCCAGCAAGAAGGCTTTGCTGGCCCTGAAGGCCCACCACTGTATCTTAGGACATCATTGTCCAGGTCACCTGCTCTATTTAGTTTATATTTTACGTTACTACAGATTTTGTCCTTTTTCAACTGCATTCTTTTGTCCCAGACTGCAATCCTCACCAAATGCGTATGTTTATCTTTTGCGTCTCTATTGGGGGACTACTAATTTGAAGAACAACGAGTAAAGGTTCTGGGTCTCCAAACAGTAAATCAACCCAAGTTGTTCAGTGGCTTAAATCAGTTTACAGAACCCAAACCTAGTTCTGAAACCCTGCAGCCGATTTTCACAATCCTCTTTGGGCCAAAAACCCTTCATCTGGTTCCATTTCCCTCCGTTGTTTATCCTATTTTTCTTCATTTATATGTTTACAAACGCAGGTGCGTCCAACACCTGCACCACCAGCTCCACAGGAGTGAATGTTGTGTTTCCCACCATGTGCGGTTCTTGTAATGTTGTGACATAAAAGCTGTCAGAGTGAGAAGCGCAAGAATGTTTATGGTTTTTATTTCCCCCTCACAACACACTCTTTGTTGACAGGTTGAAAAGGAAAGTGTTGGGCGTGAGTGTAAAGAGAAGCGCGCGTGAGATCCACTCCTCCGTGTCTATAAACAAATGCATCGGAATCTTCGGAAAAAAACAAACGGCATTTCTCATTTAAGAAATGCTGTCAGTCAACGCAAGAGCAGTCCCCGAGAGAGAGAGAGCGTCTGCTGAGGAGAGACTCGAAGGAAGACGGAATCTAATGAAGACAATGACTGGTTAGCATGCACAACAATGGATAATTAAATATCAGAAAAATAACAATAATGTAAAGATGTAAAGATAAATGAACGTGACATAAAATATATGGCTAATTATTATAGTTGTCTCTACAACACGGCATTTAAACGGTCACCACAACATGTAATCTTAGTGTAATGTGATTTTGTTTTTATCGTACACTGAATCTTCATCGTCTTTCTCCATTCGTCTTATCCCGTTTTTCAGGGGTTGCCACAGCGGGTCAACAACTTCTCCAACTCCAACTACCTCCATGTCCTCCCTCACTGCATCCATCAATCTCCTCGTCTCCTACCTGGTAGCTCCATCTCTACGATCATTCTTCTACCAATGTCTCCACTGTCCCTCCTCTGAACATGTCCAAACCATCTTAATCTGTCTTCTCTAGCTTTTTCTCCAAACCTTCCTGTCT
>JAFBJS010054260.1:10055-34676 GCA_016785265.1 Paraplagusia blochii | reverse complement strand
GTGCCAGTCCCCGGCCAAGGGGTTAGGGACCACTGGTCTAATGGACACCCAAGCTGTCTGGTGTGATATGTTTATCCTTCACATGAATTCCTTCATATACTGTATATTCTTTTCTTTCCGCATGCAATTGATAATAAACAGATCTCATTTAACAGAGAGATCTTAAACTGGTTGGTAGATCACCAGATTGTCAAGAAACATTAAATGACATTGGAGAATTGAGGGAAAATTAGACGTCATTTCCACAGGCGTTCTTGGCAGGGGTTTGTTTTGCCTGGTTATAAATATACGTTATATACACAGTCCATGTTTATTGTTTATTCTCTCAGCTGATTTTTAGAGGTAATGAAATTATGGAGTTCCAGCAACAGCCGAGGAATAGATGACATGGGTGCTTTTTGTGTTTGGGGATCAAACCTAGAAAGAGATTAACTTTTAATCTATGTGTTGTATCCATTGACAGGAACCACTTGTTATGTGTGGAAGCAGGTTGTAACAGACCATAGACTATGTCAGCCATTGGCCAACCAGTTCCAGAAGGAGACACTGCAGGTTTTAGTTCCAATCAAGAAGTAGCACACCTGGGTTTACTCAACTGACCTCAGTCCACAGACAGCTGATTGGTCAAACTGTGTGTTTTTGGTTGGTTGGAAGGAAACCCTGCAGCCTCACCGGCTCTTTCTTGGACAGGTTGACCATGTCTGGACTAGGTGCAGAGTCTGAGTTGAGTTACATCATAAACCAAAACAATGAATGTAGCCACTTGATTGTAAAAGTTCAATTCTCAGGAGTAGGGGAAGAGTTTTGATGGTCTGTAGAAGAATTTGGGAAAATTAGCAAATGTGGACAATGTGCTTTCACCAAGACATACCTTGTCATTGCTTGACCCCAAAGACCTCGTCCACATAGGTGTTGGGACCATTTTTATGCCAGATTCATTACATACCATTTTTGAGGACTGGTATTAGGATTCTCACTTGAGAATTCTATAACTTTACATTACACTTAACATGTATTTTTATTTGTATTGAATTTGTATGGAATCCTATGGATACATCCATTCCCTTAGTAGGGTTTATGAATAAAATCGATGACACCCCTGATGTCTCTTCAGTCTCCGAACAAAGCAATGGTTTCTCTCTGTGTGATGTTTCCGGGGTTTTCCACTGGCTGTTACAGCTCCTCCCTGAATCTTCTGCTGGTGGTCAGGTTTGAAGTCACTGCTAACAGTTAAGGTTTTTCTTGCTGGTCATATCATTCCAAATGCGATGCATCTCCTCTGGAGAAATCTGGTGGACAGTCACCACCCGTCTGTAGCGACAAAGACTGTACGCCATCTTCCAGTGATTGAAGCCACTGTTCTGGAACGGGTGTATGCCGAGCTTTCGCAGACAAACACCAACGTACACGTCCTCCAGGTGCAGCAACCTCGTGTGCAAAGATATCTTGTATATCAGATCCGCCACATCTGCCGAAAAGACATAACCTGTGCCAGAACAGAAGGGAGGGTATTTGCTTTCAGGGTATAGGTCTCTTGGCATGTACCATTTGCTTCGCATGTCTCTGATTGGCCCACCGTTGATGACGTAGCCGGTAAAGTATCTCCTTCTGGGTTTAGTTGTGGGCTTCAGGAGGTTGTAGATCAGGTTTTCCATATTGACAAATATATCGCTGTCTGTTTTGAGGACATATTGAGCTTTGGCGCAAAATGTGGCCACCCAACGCATGCCCATCATCGTCTTTAAGGTGAGATTGTGGTACGAGTCGATGAAATCCTCCACAACAATATCGTGAAAGATTTGACTCTCCTGCTCAACCATCTCATTGAGGACACCGTCGGTGCTTCGGCCCAACAAGAACAGAGTGACAACACGCACTTCGGAGAACGTGCTCTCATCCCCCCAAGTCTCTCTGATGGCTTGTCGGGCGTCAAACTCTTTATGGGTGGTGCTGATGAGGATGACAAGAAAGGGAGGCTCCACCTCGCACTTTTTGTCCTCATTGATGAGGTAGCCAAAATCGTGTGGGTTAAGGGGCCTGGTGCGGATGTTGCTTAAGGTGGTATTTTTGTTCACCCGGGGCGTTCTGCGGATGGGGAAGTTCAACTGTCCCACGTAGGACGTAGATTGTCGGGACACACTCAGGTACCACAGGGCGCTGGCCCAACATACCACCGTCAGCAGGTACAAGCAGGAGACTTTCGACGGCATCTCTGTTCATTCAGCTGATGTTACCAGAGACAGCAGTGTGGGGGCTGTGGGAGCCATGTCTCTGTGGGAGGTCTTAGATCAGGAGGAGCAGCTGGAAGCTGCCGCTGCAGTACAGCTGACATTAATTTCGCATCAGGCTCGTCACTGGTGCTGCGATTGAAGAGGACCTCGTATCAGTTGCTTGGCGTCACTGTGTTCCATTATAGCTGGACAGCATCTGACAATAAAATGGAAAAAAAAAAACAACAACATTAATCTTTACTGCACAAAGAAAAAGGACGGTTGAAGATCAGCGTGAGATCTTATTACCGTGCTAAGATATCACATTAAAGATGCAGTTTGTGAGATGTTTATACCACTTGTTCATTATAGAGAGTTCATTAGAGTCCCAACAACAGTCCACACAGCAGACAGATGGCACAGCGCCACCATCAGTTATTCACTCATTCCATCACGGCTCTCTGTTTGGGTAAAGACCGACACTTTCTGTTTTGATATCACCCAACCAAACACAACACAACACAGGTGGAGCACATGCACTCAGCACATTTAGCTGTATATCCTAAAGAGCAGCCGTCGCCAACCTGGTGCCCAGGTCACCTGGTAGCCCCCATGGTCTGCCTAAGGTGCCCGCGCGGTATGTTGTGGTTCCACTTAAAGTCATATTCTAATGGGTACAATCATGGCTGTCAGAGGAGTGGTTATTATTACTATACTATATGTCCCAGAACTTTTTATTACACCCTAAACCTTATACCAAGTCTGCATCAAACAAGTAGTTCTCGGTATTATCGAGTCCCCTTGAAGTGGCCCTCTGTTTTAAAAGGGTTTGCTGTTAAAAGGGGAGACTCCTGCTTTAGTGTCCGTTAATCCATTTATTACATATGGAAGGAAAGACAGAAAAACCTGAAGGCTGATACTTTCAACCCATGGCGGAGTATAGTTAAGTATGTTTCAGATAGGTCTCATCCTTAGGTTGATATTGAACTTGGTTCCCTAGGAACTAACCAGCTGAAACAACTGGAATGTTTGATTTGATCTCTTACTTTAATGTATCAATTTGATTTGATCATCATTTATTACTACCTGGAAGTATCAGGGTATGGTAAGTTATTTACTAGATTCTTTCAGTATATTTTTATAACCTCTACTGATGTTACATTTAATACGTTTCTTCTTATAAGTCGGTAGGCTGCTGCTACATCCCTGTGTGTGTCTTTGGGTGAATCAGATTAGGGCCGTAATTGTTGTTATTTTCTGACAAACTTTAGATAAACAGGATTATTGTCAGTAATCCTGTTTATCTTTTTTACTGATCTGTTTTTACGTGGCTACTCAGCCATCTTGGTTTCAGTAAGGAATACTGAAGTATAAGTAAGGAACTTCAATCTTGTCTATTACCTTTTATTTGATTTAAAGATTTAAAGCTTCCATCACAGATCACTCCTGACTCTTTCCTCCAGTTGTTCCATCCTGACTCCACTCTATTCTTCTCCTCTCTTCCAGAGCCTAAGTATCTAAACTCCTCAACCTTCACCACCTCTGCTCCTTGTAACCTCACCATTCCACTGTCCACCTCCACCTCTACCGCATTAAAAAACATCTAACCACGATAAGGAATACTGATTTGTTTTTAAATAAATTGTTACGATACTGTTCAAGAAAACTGACCCAGACTCTGTCTCTCCAGTTTTATTTCAATAGTTCACAGATAAACCAAGCAGGGACTAAACGTGTGGATATTACATAGTTCCTCCAGTAATGAGCTGCTTCTTTGTTAGTTGGACTCTGACTGCTAAGAAGCTCCAGCAACTCCTGAGATCACTGCTCTAATTGGTGAAACTGACGGACCATGAGGACTTTGAATTTACAGCACATGGTAAAAACGTGTGCCTTAATTACCTTCAAAGTACAGATGTATCTGTATTTAAAGTCGCTGGCCGACACTGAAAAAGGAATGATTCACCAAACTACATCTACTCCGTCACTTCTAGCCGACTCTCTTTGTTACAGACATCGTCGCTGCAGCTCTGCATGTGTTCTTCTCTCCCACTGAAACATCAGCTTCCTATAAAAACACATCAGTGGAACAAAGCAGAGATTTTTTTCAGATCAAAGAAGTGTCAAAGATAATTCAAAGACAATAAAACAAATGAGAAGAAAAGAAAAAAAAGTCAGAGTTTTTTACCAGTTCGGAACGTTTTTTTAAGCTGCACCGTGTTTCCTTCTCATCACAAACTGACACAACGACTTTATTATTTCACTTTGAGACAAGTTTGAGCTGCATTTTAACGTTTTTTTTCACCACTTTTTGTTGTTCTTGCTATATTGTAACTGTTTGTTTCTGGTTTAGCTCATTTTAAGAAAGGCTGAAGAAAGTAGTTTATATCGACATTTAAATGATATTGGACTTTTGTCTTTGGCTGTCCTTTTTAGTTGTAGACATAATGTCTCTTCTGTTTATGGTTATTTCTTAAACTCAATTTTCCATTTTAGCCCTGATCAAAAGCATTGGCTTATTTTGTAAAATACTTTTAGAGAATTGAAGGGAATATCAAAAAATATACACAATTCTTCATTTTATTTTATAACCATTTTCCCTTGATCATAGAATGTATGAACTTATAGTCAGATTCCCAAGTTTTTGATTGCAAGATAGAGACATTCGAGATATTTTTTAGTTCTGTCAATAGTTTTTTTTTGACATGGCACAGCTTGGTGGTTAAGGAAGCCACAGGTTTCAGGTTCAAGTCCACCCACCCCTTGCCAATTTACATGGGGAGAATAATTTTGGCCCTTAGTATAGTGTATATATTTATGCTAAATTGGCTGCAATTGTTTATATTAATTTCATTATATTCATCTTCATCCTCTTAGGCAGCAGTCTCCACCACTGACACCCAAATAACACTGCTCCATATCCAGCCCTCCTGAGGGTGGTGAGCCCACTTATGTGGCTCGGAACTATGCTACGTTCAGAGCACCTCATTGGAAACCTGGCAGCTGGTGGATTCAAACCATCTCTGATACTTGTTTGATATGATGTTGCGGGCCAAATATTAAAACATTTTGGACCACACTTGGCCCCCAGGCCTGGGTTTGACACGTATCGTCTATGGGCTCAGAATGTTGGTACCTGATGCTGATCATTCTGTATAAAGCAGAGTCATCAATCTCATGCTCCAGTAAAAATCCAGCCACTCCTTCACACCCCTCCTCTCCTGCTTCCAACTCTCCATTTCCATTAAGCTTCAACACTTCAGTGACCGTTTGATCCATCTTTATAAGTCTCACCTCCTCCTACTCCTCCTTCTCCTCCCCCTCTGTTGTTTTTTGTCCTATTTCAAGGTTTCCATCACCTTGTCTGAAAAGCCATGTCCCCTTTCTTTCATTTTCCCCCTGATGGGGTTGTCAACTTCCTCTCTGCAGATCACACCTCTAACTTACTGAGAGCTTCAACTACAATCACTCTTCCCTGAGCCCTTAATCTCCACTGTCTTTTCCCTGCCCTTCCTTCTCTCTCACAAAATCACTCCATCACTCCATCCGTTCCTCTGTCCTTGACACCTTCCACCCCCACGTCGGAACTAAAACACCGAGTTGATTATACAATGCAGGGATAAAAATGAAATCTAATTTTTTTTTAAAATGATTTCCTCTGATGTTTTCAGCTCTACCTTCTCCCAGGGCCAACGCTTTCATTCAATCCCAACTCAAGCAGCACTAACAGCAGTGATAACAGGTAACAGTTGTGTCTGAATGAGAGGTTAGAGGTCATTGCCATTTATTCAGTCTTTAGAAAAAAAGGGAATATTATGAAAAATGAATAAAAGGCTGAAGTCACAAATTCCTGGTCACTTCTTAGCCGTGAATCAACAGCATTGAGGCGACAACGACAAAAATAATAATTTCACTGTCTTTACACACTGAAATGGTTTTAACGGTTATTGAGGGAGCGACAAAAAGAGAATAATACTACAGTAGATGGTAACACTTTAGTATCTTATTCTTGTACAGTGGGGCCCGTTGATATGCTTCCCTAATATATGACCATGTGAGTAAGTATCTTTCGCAAGATTATCTTTAGGATTATCTCATAAAGTGCGCTCAACCGAACTCCACCCTTTCAGCCTGATCCCAGGTCAGCCTCAGGAGTTTTTAGCATAGCACCGTCTAGATCAGGCATGGGCAAACTGAGGCCCGGGGGCCAGATGTGGCCCGTTTGGCTTCTTAATGCGGCCCGCCAACCTTGTCCAAAATAAATAATTTATTTGCATTATCATTAAAGTTCTGCCTTTTCCCAACAGTGCCTGTGGTTTCCCAGTAGGAGACGTCATAAAGGCTATTAGAAATGTAGCCTTTTAGGTTTCATACACCAGTTTAACATTTACAGGGTGTTGCAAATTATTACGCAAATCATATTTTTGAGACTTGAGAACCAACCAGGGCTCGTATGTTCACTTGTGATGTTTTGATTTAAATAGTGATTATAGACCTGCTAATGTTTATAATTTCACACATAACAGTTTTTGTTCTTTATGACAATAAAATGTGTGGAGAATTCTGCGTAATTTGGAACATGCATTTTTGTGTGCAGTTGTGATTTAAATGTACTTTTATTAGTGGGAGGTTCGTTCAAAAACATTTGAATTGTACTCTAATGGTACTGCAATTCATATAGAAAATTTGGGAAAATCTGAGAAAATATGATTTGCATAATAATTTGGAACACAGTCTATCTCAGTTTGAACAAACTGTTAAGTAGTTAATGATGAGGGCTGAGGTACAAGCTAATAACAATCAAAGTCAACGACTGAGTCACAACAGGTATTGAAAGGATAAAAAAGCGGGAGAGACGTCCATGAAAGTGTTCTAATTATGGCTATTATCACTTTTTTACTGGGGCTCAGTCCGTAACAAAGACATAGTCGTCAGCTGCACAGTAACAGACCAGAGACAGGAAGTAAAACAGTGGTAAAAAAAAGCAGTGGGGTAGAGAGTGTCATCTTTGAGGCAACATGAAGACGTTTCTAATGTATCTCTTCCAGGAAGAGAATTTTCTGACCTCACACTGAGCACCGCAGGACTAACTGCTGCTCCATTACGTCCTCCGTGGTGGCGGAGACACCACATGGTGATCTTCTCTGTATAAAAGCTTTAAAAATAGACCAGTTCAACAATCAAAGGCAGGGGAGTAAGTGGAAGCTTCAGAGACGAGGCTAAAGTTTCCTGCTCACACGCTCACCTCACGCTTTGGTGCAGTTCAGTGCTGCAGCAAACTCTGATAGATGGAGTGGACTGACGGTGGGACAAATTATCGGGGAACGGGAGATCACTGAAGTCATTTGTCAGGATGGTTTGAAGTAGTGATGGTGTAAAATAGATTCTGTGGCATCGAAATATTGAGTATTGATTGCTCTCATACTTTCAGAGACACTCACTGTGGAAATTAAACTGATCCAACCAGGAGACATGAATAGTGACCAGATCAGATGAGTCACATAGACGTCTTTGTCCCATAATCTCTGGGTATAAAGATGCTGTGATTTGTTCTGACTGATGCTGATAAAGTACAGTAAGTCCTCGTCTACCAAGAAGGGAAAAACAACAATGTTGAGTTCTGGGATGGCAACAGGAAATTTTGATTTCAGCTGAAGTCAGGTCAAAAAAGGTTTTTATGCATTTTTAAGCAATTAAGGCACTATTTTCCTGAAATTAACATAATGAAAATATCAATAAAATTCAAAAATATTCAATGAAACATTCAACTTTACTGAATCCTCACATTTTCACATGCTGAAGAGCCAGAATTGAAGCTACAAAGTCAATCCAATAATTTCACTTCTTGAAATAATTCACATAAAGAATGTGATTTCTTATTTTCAAAAAAACATGTCACACTTTCAATGCACAGTTCCATGATTCTATATTTATTAGCCAATCACAGCTCTGTTTACAAAATGCCACATAAGTTTTACTTCTGGCTTTAGCGAGAACGTTCAAGATAGATAAACATCGCACAATTTTGACGCCAAAATGACCGTATCCCTGGTGACAGCAATAAATATAGGTACCTCATCACAATTTCACAAAAATTTTCACCACATTTTTATTCAAATCGGGGGATTGCCGCCGTTCGGCCCTGAGAGTTGAGTTAACCTTCGCCAAAACACAAAAAGACAAACTTAGCTCAGAGCAAAGTGAACAAGTGGCGACAGACAAGGGAAGGAGCTGAGAGATGCTACTATGCACAAGCCAATCAGAGTGAAGAACTGTAGAGTGCGTCAAAACTCTGCCATTTATGTTGCTATTTTTTGCTATTTTTTTGGTAGATATATATTTTTTAATCACTGAATATAAATATTTACAGTCAAATCCCACAATATACCTAAACTCTTATAAGATTTAGAAAAAAATCTGAGATGTTCTGAGGAAAGGAGACAAAGGAAGTAGAGAAGGAACTATTTGTCATGTGTCATATATTGATTCCATTAATGATAAAGGTCAATAAAAAAAGTGAATCAGTGTTAATGGAATAAAAGTGATGGACTTCCTCTGACTCTTAGTCTCAAGTCGTGACTTCACCAACAAATGGCATCACATCCCCAATATCAGACCGCGCATATTTCACAGATCCTCACCCAGTCTGTTTATCCTCTTCATATAGCCTGTTGTCATAGTAACCACACAAAGTTATTCACAGCTTAACATTAACCTGATGCAGGTGATTGATGACTTCCTGCTGGTCGTTACAGGAAACCATTTGTTTGATCAATAAATTCCACGACCACAGCCACATTAAGGTGGAATAAATCAACCACGCAATGTAAATGCCAGAGATTAAACATCAGAAAACTGATGTCCAATGGGTGGAGCAGTGTCCAGCAAGACCTGGGGTCCAGGACGGACGTCGGCAAAGTACGAAGCCGAGAGATTCTGCTGCAGGTGGAGATTAAAGCAGAGATTCTCCACCACTTTGGGCGTTTATTTTTAAGCCCTTGTTTGTCAGTAAACAAAGTCGCTCCGACTGTGTAGAACTGTTGCATGTGTCAACAAACAAAGCAGACGTATTGAACCAAACAGTGACTTGATGAGATGTAAAAGCTTCATCTCTCCGCTGTCCCCCGTAAACTGAGAAAAGACGGAAAAGACGGATGGAAATATTTACTGCTGATTTGCGTCTGCAGGCACGAGGGGACAAGTTTCAAACAAGAGAGACAGGAGGCGCTGTCTTCTCTGTAGGTGTTTAACTTGGTGTTATGTTCAGAGGCGGAACAAGGCTCATCTCAGGTCACTTTTCCACTAGACCACGTGAAGACCACCTTCTTGAAAAGTTCTAGGATGAGAAGAACTCTGTTTTATTCCTCTAAAAAATGTTACATTTTTCAAAGCTCAGACTTTCATTCATCTGAAGAACCTGCTCAGCTGATCCAGACTGGTGCAGTTTCTGAATCGATCCGTGTCACATGGATCTGTTTCATTTTTGAAATCCAACATTGAAGAAAAAAACAAACACGGCACAATGCTTGAGTTAATTCTTTGGACACAGGGTAGACAGAGACACTGAAACCAAAGCAACGGTTGCCCTTCTGCATACTGATGGAGGACAGAAGTTATCGGTACTAGGCAAGTGGGAGTACAGCAGTCATGTTTTAAAACAGGCATAGCCAAACTATGGCCCGGGGGCCAGATGTGATCGCTCAGCTTTGTAATCCGGCCCGACATAAAACAATACTCTCAACAAAATAGAGGGTAGGAAAGCAGTTAAGGAAGTGGACTTGGGTCCACAAGGCTTCAGGTTTGAATCCACTGAGGTACTCTGAGGATAGGATAGTGTGGTTTGGGTATCAGTCATGGAGACTGACGCTCCTGGCTCCCGGCAACAGATCAGCGGATGAAGATGAATGAATGAACGGAGATAGAAGGTGATGCGTTTAAAGAAACACTGAGGTTTAAATCATCTGCTGTGTCGTCTTTACCGTCCAACAGCCTTAGTGAGACACAGATGTGAGGGTTTTAGTCTTGCTTAATGTTGGACCACATGATTGATGATGTTCTTTAACAACGCAGGGTGACCTTGTCTAGCGATGGAGATGCGGTGAGTGAGCAGGAGTCGGAGACAGAGAGAGGGAGAGAAGCAGCAGCTGCTTCACTGCCTTCAGCTGAACCCACTCTGATGACTGAGGGACAGGCCTTTCTGAAGGTGAATAAATCATATTCTGGGTTGACATCCTCCCTTCACTCTGCCCACTGCCGTTTCACTGCTTCCATGATTGACGGGAGAAAATAAACAGGCAGCCTTCATTAACTGCCGCTGCTTTTTTTTGCGCCTGTGTGTTTGTCAGCTGATTTAAGCAAAGCTGTCAGTCAGAAAATTTGCAGCCTTGGAAGTCGAAAGAGAAACATGACCCGCAGGAGTCACTGTGCAGCAGAGACAACAGAAGGAATCAAGTGGGTAATGGAAGAAAACAAGGACGGTAATTATCTCCCGTGTGTGGGGGTGAAAAACAGAAGACGATCCTGGTCAATACACTGCGTTGTGATTTTCGGCGGTATTATCTCAAAGAGTCTCTTTCTGTGACGATTAGTCAACAAACAGCAGCTTCTGCTGAGGAAAACTCACCTCAAGGCCACTGAGGAGAGAGGAGGAGAATAAAGAGGAAGGAAGAGGAGGGGAATGAAGAGGAAGGAAGAGGAGGGGAATGAAGAGGAAGGGAATCAAAACAACTTCGTGTGTGAGTTAATGTTCAGATTAACATGATAAATTGACGTATTTGCAGTGTTGGGCAAGTGACTTTAAAAAAGTAACTAGTTACTTTACTAGTTACTGCTCTGAAAAAGTAACTAGGTACGTTACTAGTTACCAAATTATAAAAGTAACTAGTTACTTAGAATTATAAAAGTAACTAGTTACTTTTTCAGAGCAGTAAGTAGTGAAGTAACAAATTATTTTATTATTTTTTTAAAGTAACTTGCCCAACACTGCAAATAAGTCAATTCATCCTGATAATCTGAATCTAACGTAAATAGAGTAACTAGTTACATTACTAGTTACCGAATTATAAAAGTAACTAGTTACTTTTCGTTACTTTAAAAACACATTAAACAGTTTAGTGTTGTGCTCTGTAGCAACTATCGTAATGAAATCTGGTGGGACTGTAATTTGTAAGGTTTTATACAGCAGATAATAAACCAAACAAAGTACGTGTATTATTTTTCTTTCTGTGCGGCCCAGTACCAATTGACCCACGGCCCGGTACACTACGCTACGTAACACTGTAGGAACAAAACTAGGACCAGGACTAGGAACTAGGAACAAAACTAGGACTGCTTCTGAAATTCTGAATTGCAGGGGCAAAAGTCTCCACAATAGCCACCCAAATCCCACTGCAATACACCTTACTTTCCTGCAGGTGGTGAACCCACTGGAAGTCAAGCGTCCCAACCAGGATGTCAAGGACCGTCTCTACACCTTAACCAGCTCTGCTTTGAGCCAGTGTTGTGTGTTTTTTCCCCCCAGCAGTTGAACATCTCATCGTTCTCACGGGACGTTAATTTAAGTAGGTTGTCATTGTCCCCGTTTCAGATTAAAGACCTGAAGATGCAACACAGCTCAGAACGTGCCAATATTCCTCCTGGGTTTAATGACACGGTGTCTAGATGAGCTGCTTACGCCTCATCACATCACTGTTTGGTTCAGAGCTATTTAACATCACTGTGTTCATTAATTTGATACACTGTAATATGGAACTAGTGCTTTGTTTACTGGGAAGACCGTTCTCTGCTGACTCTCTGTTTAGTCGGCTGTGTTTGCTATGCACGGGGCTTAATTTTATTCATAGTATTTTGTTATAATAATTTATATTGATTTTCTCCATATTTAATTGATGCATTGTTGGTTGTAAACACATTTGCAAATTCCAAAAATGAATTATTAAATCTGTGTATAAGCATTTTCCAGCTCAGTGTCCTCACTGTGGTTTGGCTCACAAAAACACTCACTGTCCCTCACTTTCCCCCCGGAGCGGTTCTACCCACATAACTCTGCCTTACAGTTCATTATATATTTATTAAAAGCCAAACTACGACAGTGCTGCTTCTCACAGCTGCTGTGTACACAGATGGTTTGTGAAAAGTACGGATAGGAATTTTTTTGGCCGTTAACAAGACAAACTTGGACATTGACTGGTAAGTAAGAGTCAAATTCTTCTTTTTGTTGAATAAAATACTTATTTATTTATTTTACCACATTGATCGGTGATAGAAGAGAGACAGCTAAGGTGAAGGGAAAGGTTTACGGGACAGCGGTGAGACCAGCCATGATGGATGGACTAGAGACACTAGGAATATGTAGAAGACAGGAGACAGAGCTGGAGGTAAAGTTAAAGATGCTGAGATTCTCTTTAGGAGAGATAAGGATGGACAGGATCAGGAATGAGGTGATTAGAGGGACAACACAGACAGGAAGGTTTGGAGAAAAAGGCTACAGAAGACAGATCGAGATGGTTTGGACATGTTCAGAGGAGGGACAGTGGATACATTAATAGAGCTACAAAGTTGGAGACAAAGAGGAGATTGATGGATGCAGTGAGGGAGGACATGGACGAAGTTGGAGTCAGAGTTGACGATACAGAAAGACAGAAAGTCCATGAAAAGACTTTGAGACATTTCACCCAAGAACAATAAGCTTGAGGAACACTGGTCCAAAACATTTGTCAATGTCTACACCCATCAACCTCCGTGATCGTGTTGTGAGATCATTCAAAATCAAACAATTATAACTCGGGCTCAGTGACAGCACCATCACCTTATCTCCAGCTCCTGCTGCTGAACGTTGGATAAACACAACAGCAGTTTTCAGCTGCAGCCAAATCTCTTTTGTTGGGTCTTTGATCCTCCTTTTCTGCATTTCTTCTGCCAACTCGAAAAACCCATTATGTCTCCTCCACACACGCAGAAAGAGGATTAATGAGGAATTTAACACCAACAGACAAATTGGTTCAGATCACGGCCAATAAAAAAAGTGTTGACATGTCAGTGTTGTCGAGCTCCTGCAGCGGATCGAGCCTTTTCTTTGTTTTCTTCACGTAATAGAGGACACGCGGTTGACGGTTGTTACGGTCTCAGTGTTGCACATGACTCGCTGGACACAGACAGAAAGTCGGCGAAAATAAAATCAGCTCAGGAGCCACAGAGGGAAAAGGAATCAGCGATAAGAGCCAACAGATTCTGGCTGCTTAACAGAAGCCCGGTCTGTCTGCTTCACTACGGACTGCAGTCCAAACTGTGCTAAAGGACATCAGTCTGTGAACAAACCCAGCTCTGTGGTCTCAGGGCATCAGATCTGATCAGAGACCAGATCTGATCCAATCTTGAACTCAAAAACAACAGTGCTACGTGATTAGACTTTAAATCTTAACTCAGAATTTATATCAGTTAGTTTAGCCAGAATTAATGTGGCCATGTCTAAGGATAAGAGTGAACAGCCGTCTTAGTAAGAATTAAAACATATTTTACACAAAACACATTCAGAAATATCTGTCCAGTCTGTCCAGAAAAAGATCAAATATGTCCTTCGTCAATTTAAAAACAGCTTTTCTTGGTCCTTCAGTGATCAATGTAAACGAAACTTCTCGTTGACGACATGAGAGACGACACTGAACGGCGTTTCACTGGCAAATGTCCGAGAAATATTTATTACTTATTACAAATACGATTAGTCCTGATACAGCCCGGCTCGAGAAACTCCAAAAAACAGCGTCCTAAACGGGAGAGAGTGGCCAGTTTGTCCAGAAAAAAAGTTTGTCTGATTTCTTTTGCTCTTGTCTGTTCTTCACCGTATTTAACGTTGACTCTTGGAGACACAACTGCCTTGTTGTCCTTTCACGAAGTCCATTCCTTGTTGTTTTGTCTTACTTTACTGCATAGAAACGCCTCGTGATAAAGTGTTAAAATCTTTCTTAGCCACAAAAAAAATTCACTGACCAAGCTCCGAGGACCACAGACATTTACTGTAGCATTGATTGTTGTTGTTTCTGATGATATTTGTGATTTGATGATATTTATCACGTGTCAAAGTGTCAGCACCCCATGAGGAAGTCCAGCGGAGACCGCAGCTTTGCCGCATCGCATTTTGAATATCGGTGAAAAAAAGATACGTTGCGGTATCAAAGAGGTTGCTGATACCCGACCGATAGTATCGGTGGACTATCTCTAAATATTAGCTATTATTTATTGCTGTTACTGTTCAGGTGAAAATAGTCGGTGAAATGGCAGTAGTACTGTGAGACATAAACAGTCCCCCTCTGGACAGTTATCTAAATGTCCACCTGTCCCACAGACTGGAGCCACAGCCACCTGATCAATGTAGGTAAACATTTTAACGTCCAACTGGGCTTTAATGTTGGCTCTCAGTGCTGTGTCAGGGTTAAAGGAGTTACAGCTCCACCATGGAGGGAAGTCAAATTAAACATTAGCAGCTGAAGAAGAACCTCCAGCTGATGAGAAAACTGCTCCTGAAGGAGGTGAAGGGAAAACCGGTTAAAAATTGATGTGGACAGAAGGCGAGAAAACCTTCATCCTGAGTCAGTTTAATTCGACAGATGAAATGTTTCAGTCACTGGAGAGAAACCAGAGCAGATCCTGGAGCCATGAGCTGGTTGGGTTTTTCATGCTTTTATACCTGACAGGATACTTCCAGAGGTCCAACACACACACACAGACACACACACACACACACACACTCTGTGTCCTCTCTGTGTGGTTACTCCCGCAGCATCACTGTCTGGTGTCTTATCTGAACAGGTGAACTTGTCTCCTTGCTGATCTATTATGGGATGTGTTGACCTTGTTCCTGACTGTACCTGTCTACCAGCTCTCAGATGGCGGTGGGCGATAACTCCTCACACGCCACAGTGGAGGGAAAGTGCGGATGGTCAGCGGCTCTGCTCTGTCAGTATCGGTCAAGTCGATAATAAGACCACTGTAGGTCAGTGGAATGGATTAAAAGCCAGGATCACACACCTCCCCCATGATTTAGCGATAAATCAGGTAAAAAAAAAAAAAAATCTCTCACCTCTATTATAATATTATGTCATTTGTCATCTTTGGATTCTTCCCTTGAGAGGTCGCTATAGAGCACCATATTCTGATCCAACCTGATCTCTCTCCCACTTTAGTGGGGACAAACCTTAAGGTGGAGGTTTCTAATGCCGTTTTCACACTGGCACTTAATTTGGTATTCGCTGCGATGCAAAACCAGTTTCGCTCCCAGTTTGCGTTCACATTACAAATTAACGCGCATTCGATCCTCAACTAATGCGCATTAACTAATCCACCTCTAGTCGGGGGTTTTGATACCAAATTAACTAATATGGGTTGTCGGTTGTTGCTCCCCGCGTGTGTGTAAACACAACAACACCCGTATTAGTTCAACGAGCTCGTATGCTACGGGGGCGGCTCATCTACTTGTCAACCGCTAGATGTTGCTGTATTATTAGGAACAGGATTACTAAACACTTCCTCATATTTTTACTCCTTGTCTTCTTCATTCGTTCTTCGTTCTTCTTCTCATCACTTTTATATGTCACCTTGATCTTTCTTTAACCTGCTCCATTTCTTCCTCAAAATTGCACGTGCGTTTGTTGACGAGATATAACGAGATATATATTAACGAGATATCGTTATATAACCATGTGGTCAAATTGAAACTGGACCATGGTTAGAATAATGCGCATTCGCTCCCTTATCGTGTGTGAATGCAAAGCAGGCTCGAATGTGCAGCGAATACCAAATTAAACTGAATGTGAATGCAAAGTGAATTGAATGCGGATTAGTCAATACGGGATCCAATCGTGGGTTTTTGTTCCAACCAAACAGCAGCAATGTTTTTTTTTTTTCAATCATCTGATCAGAGTCTCCAGACAGCTGATTCATCAACTAGCTTGGTCTGGATTGGTTGGGATCAAAACCTTTCACCCCAGTGTCCCTTTGTCAAACCAGTTTGCCTTAAGACATTGTTCCCAAAAACTGGGTCGCAACCATCAGAAGGGTCTG
This sequence comes from Paraplagusia blochii, assembly GCA_016785265.1. Classification (NCBI taxonomy): domain Eukaryota; kingdom Metazoa; phylum Chordata; class Actinopteri; order Pleuronectiformes; family Cynoglossidae; genus Paraplagusia; species Paraplagusia blochii. Next base: position 18,411 of record JAFBJS010054260.1, on the reverse strand, counting down.
ATGGTCTTCCATCTTCTGATAATTCCAGTGTCTCTACACCCTGAGAATATCAAACTAAAACATCCAACTTTATCGACCAGACCACAGTGAGGACTCTGTATTTCCATCAGATCTCTCTTGAGGGTGTGAGTTTCATACACAGGTTACAAGCTCTATCTGAAAAAAGTTTACTATTTTAAAATTTCCTTACTTTTTTTTAGTCTGGGAAACTACATCCCGCAATCATTATCCATCATCCACCCCTACGACGGTGGAGAAGCTGCAGCTCTGACAAGCAAATGCAACTGGGAGCAGTGAGACGACACCGCTGGTGTTCGGAGCGGATCATCACCTCTGCTTCTCATTTTTATATCCTCTCTATCATTAGCTGAAGTGCCACTTACAATTTGACTGACAGTTGCCTCAGTTTTGGAGAAATCACAGCTCTCCACAGCCACTCACTGTCAGATTGTGTATTTCATTTTTAGGTTTCCATAGAAACTGGACAGAGGAGCACGATGGGAGAAAAGTGACACAAAAGAAGTATTGTTTTTTTTATTTTTTAGTTTAAACTTACGGCCTGCAGATTATGTGGGCTGCGTGTGTGGCCGGTGAGCTGTGAGACAGCTGAGAACATTTTCTCCGCAGCATGTTAAAAATACGTCTCGTCGGATGCGTCTCCTAGCAGGAAATTGGTGATTTTATTCCGACGTTATACAGCTTTTTGTCCGGTTTTAACATTTTCCACATTTTCACAGTTCCATCAGGTTAAACCTAAAGACAAAAAATATATAAAAACAACTTTCCAGCATCAAAATATACTAATATAGGCAAGATTTGTGCAAGATATCTGGTCAAACTACACAATCTTTTAAGTTTATAAAAGAACGAGTTTGGTTATAGTAGAATATATAATAGAAAATAAAAAAAATGCAATTAATTTTAGAACTAACTTCTTCTTTATAAGATTGGCGCGGTTTGACACGAGGTCGTGCTCGGACAATCCAGTAGATTGACGACAAAAGTCTATCATCATGGCTAAACATCATGGTTTTACCTCACGTTAAATATACAGAGATATTCTCCCTGTAGTCTTCTGCTCTGGACCATATGGATTCTGCAGTCCTCCACTTCTATCAAGAACAATGAGGCAAAATGATAAAAGAGAGATACCCTGACTCTCAGCATACAAAAACAATATTGTTTTCTATATTTCATCATCTTGCTCAAAACGTGTGTTGAAGTTTTCGACCTGGTAACTGGGTAACTGGGAAGTTCTACTAGATGTGAAGAACTAGATTGTAAACACCACGAGAAGCCAAGGTTTTGGACATGTTCAGAGGAAGGACTGCGGATACATTGGTAGAAGATTGATCCTAAAGATGGAGCTACCAGGTAGGAGACAAAGAGGAGATTGATGGATGCAGTGAGGGAGGACATGGAGGTAGTTGGAGTCAGAGTAGAAGATACTGAGGACAAGAAGAAGAAGAATGTGACAGTGATCTAAAACACCATTTACTGATCATGGAGAAGACTGGAGTTATGCACTTTAGGTGAATCACCATCTCCTCGCTAATTCAGAAATATTCAGTGAATATATTTAGTTTTACTTTCTCAAATGTCAACATAGTCTTCAGCAAATGCAGGGGTTGGATTGAACTTATTGATTTTACACTGGGGGAAACAGCTGAAAGGAAACCACCCAACGTGGGGATCGAATCCTTGACCCGGAGATTGAGCGTCTACAGCTCTATCGACTGAGCGGCAGCATCTGGACTTTTCTCAATAACACTTTGTCTTGAACAAACATAAAAAGAACAGTGGACATAACCCCAGGAAGACTAGAACGTTAAAAGAACACGGTCTGGACCAGGTATTTGAAGATGAAGCTGTGGGACAGGAGTAAAATAGTGGGAGTCCATTAGGATGGACAGGATGAAGGAGGACTTGGTGGACGTTATGGTAAGATTAGAGAAGGGAGAAGTTTCTGAGGTGAAGACATACAGTATGACCTAATGTTTTTCATCCCTGACTTTGGATTCAAACCAACTGATTGTTTTTCTCTCCGACACAAAAATATTATTTACTATTTACAGGCAGTGACAGCGAGAACAGTTGATTTAGCAGAGACATGCTGAGCAGCCGCGGCTCTGATCGACTCCCCCTGCTGTGAGTGGAGAACAGATTCACCTGCATGCACTCCTCGGGTCATCACACCATCCATTCACACATCACAGTAACACAAGTGCCCGCTGTGATCACTGGAGGGGAGTAAATGTCATCCATCACTATGTGGTTCACAGCTCTTTCCAACATAACGTATGCATTTGCTTACGATCTGAAAAAGATATTTTTGGTTTTTATTTTTCCAACTGCGGTGATTCATGGGAAATTTTAACAGTGTTGACACTTTTGCTACACTGGACTATAATTTAGCCTGGGTCAACCTGACCTCAACATTAGTCAGGCATGTTTTTGGTTCAGGCAAAAAGACGTTATTATACGTTTTATTTTGAAATCAGACTGCAACATTAAGAATTTAAACTAAGTGAATCTACATAATGTCTTCATTTGAACATATTGATAAATACAGTAAAAGCCAAACAGTTGAACCGCCATCTTTAATCAATAAAAACAAGTAATGCTAAAAATAAAGAAATCTTGGCCAAATCCAAAAATGAGAAAACCACAAAATTACAATTAATAATTGTAATTTTAAGAAATTATATTGCCAAATGAAATAAATTCATATTAACATTGACTCTGATCTGATCTGTATTGGATTTAACAGGAACATGAATCAGAAGCAGTGACTAAGCAATTATTTTGGCAAACGCTGAATCACAGCCTGGCAAATTAGAAATGTCCCAATTAAACTTTTCTGCAAGCTTAGATTTACGATGTGACTCACCAAAAGTGTTTTTTTTCTTTTGCAGATTCAGAGTTTCTTCAATTAGGAGTTTATACCAAAAGCAGAGTCATTGTCAAGAAATATTTCTTCCCCCAACAAGTAATCAAGAAATATTTCCTACAAACTGCAGCGTCACAGAATCTGTCATCAGTTTGACAACGTAAAAAAACTTACTGCTGAATTAAAAGTCCCCTGTGCATTCTGACAAATAAAACCTTGTTGACTGTCTACATCATCTATGTCTGTCCCCTGTGGACATTAAAGTGACACCGTTGAAATCCTGGTTTGATGGACAGTCGTCCATTCCATTTTCAGTCTGCTGTAACCTAATCCAGTCTGTTTTAACTCATACCCTTGTTTGATAGATTGAACCTTCAGAGTCTGTTTATTCTGTTTTTTTTGGTTTTTCAACTTCCTCTCAAAGGTCAGTGTGTCCTTGACCAAACGTAGAATTGGCAGCAGGACACAGTTTGACTCTAACTAACAGCCCATGTAAAAAAACAAAATGAAGGATTTTTGTTGATCAGAACTTCTCAAGGCAGGTGGGGTCTCAAACCAGTGCCACAAAGGGCTGCTGTCATTGTAGGGGTGTCGGTTGGACCACAAGTGGACAGAAATGGTCTGAGACGCATGATAAAATAATAAGAAGAAAGAAGAAACTGTTTGTTAACTGGATCTAATCAAATTGCCCTTTCATGTCTTCTTTTCATTTCTGCTTGTCCCTTTTTCAGGGGTTACCTCCATGTCCTCCCTCTCTGCGTATAAGAGACAGGTCCTCCCTCTCTGCATCCATCAATCTCCTCTTTGTCTCCTACCTGGTAGCTCCATCTCTAGGATCATTCTTCTACCAATGTCTCCACTGTCCCTCCTCTGGACATGTCGAAACCATCTCAATCTGTCTTCTCTAACTTTTTCTCCAAACCTTCCTGTCTTTGTTGTCCTTCTAATCACCTCATTCCTGATCCTGTCCATCCTTGAAAAGAGAACCTGAGCATCTTTAACTCCGCCTCCTGTTTTCTATCTTTTCTTTCTCAAAACCAAAATTAACTCTTTTATATAAACTTATATAAAAACTATCCAACTGACAACTTAAAGATCTCTTTCCAGCCGAGTGTTCCTCACTGGAGAGTATGGATTTGTTCAGGTAGATCAGGTGATCATAGCCATTTTTCTCTTTTGCAGCTCAGCCAGACCATCAGTCAGATCCATGAATCTGATTGGATCAGTCAGGTTTAAACAAAGTGTTGGTCTTATATTGTCATGAAGGTAGACAACCTAAGGAGAGATCATTTCAGAAAACCTTTTTCCCACTAAGTGGCATTTTATCCTTTGAGGAAAAACCAACAAAATCATCAAACCAAAGACACAAACAGAATGTCAGATGCAAAATAATGAGTTTCTTTTATCCTATTTTTTTTTAACCAAAAACACATCTACCAAGTGATCCCACATTTCACCACCTGTTTCAAAAACCAGAAAAATATAATCTCCATAACAGAACATGACAGTGATTTGTGGTCCATGGTGTGTTTTTTTTTGACAGTGATTTGTGGTCCATGGTGTTTTTTTTTTTTTTTTTTTTTTTTCAAGGGTATTTTTTTCAAACTAATATGAGCAAACGGATGGCTGGTATATTTAACTCCTGCCCACAGAGTCTCCTTAATGTTCCACACCGGACCTTTAAATTAAACACCATCTGCTTTGTTTCTCCTCGGAGACCCTTGACATTTTAATAAGTCTCAGTCACATTTACATACCGCGTGTGCTTCCCCACTGCCACTGCACTGCTGCACACGTACAGTCCTACATATTCATACGCCGCGTATGGCCATCTGTCTGAACATGGCTAAGCTTTTCATTATCTCACTGTAGTCTCAGTTAAGACTCGCACAATGAATGATGTCTTTATTTGCATCTGTTTCATCTGAGGTGAACCTAAGGTTAGAATCATTATTATTTTTGTTTTACATCTGAGGAACGTCTGAAAATATCTGCCCTAAAATGCGGTGCAAAACGTAAAGTTGTGTTTACTGACTTAAAACGGTGCTCGGAAATCTGTGAAAATGTTTCAGTACAAGGGTGGTGATATATTGGAGAATCACAGCTACTGTAGTCTGGGGCCTTGTGGAGTAATCACTGAAATGTACAGTGTGGAGTCATGTGACCAGGCGTCAATGTAATGTCCTGGTTTGTCTATAATGGCCGAGAAATAAAACCAGTTGCTAGACATGGTCACGTATCTGCTTTCAAACCGAAGGCCAAAATCCCTACTGGACAGGCAAGTAACAGCACCTAGACCAGGCATGGGCAAACTAAAGCCCTGGGGCCAAATGCGGCCAGTTGAGTTTTTCATTGTGGCCCGCCAACCTTGTCCAAAATAGATCATTTATTTACATTATTATGATACTTATGCCTTTTCCCTGTAATAATGCATTTGCCCAGTAGATGATGTCATAAAGGGCATTGAAAATGCAACATTAGAAATCAAGGTTTTATACATGACAGTTTTCACATGGCCCTTAACTTAGTTCATCTAATCTTTCTGGTCTTGACTCGGCTCCTGAGGCCAATTTTAGGACATCTGACCTAGACTAACTTAGTCAAGAAAACAGTGTTGAGAGTAATTCTGACTACCGTAATTTCCGGACCATAAGCCGTAACTTTTGTCACACATTTTCAACCCTGAGATGCGGCTAATGTATGCCTTTTTTTCTAATGGCCGCCAGGGGCGCTTGAGCAGAAAAGATAAGAGTGAGACAGGTGGTGTCCAGGAAGATGCAAGTCACAACCGCCAATAAACACCACAAAAGAAGAAGTTTAACGCATGGTAACGCACTTTGTACATGAATAAAATTAGCATAAACTGACCCTCATCATGGAATATGCATAAAGAATGTGGCCCATGTGGCTTATACTGTAGTCGGGTGCGACTTGTAGTCCGTAAAATACAGTATTTTGTGGGGCTTAATGCACATCACAATCCAGTGAGTATGACAAAAAAAAAACAACGTTCATTGACACTAAATCGTCTAAAAAATAAGGTACATTTCACAGTCACTTCGCTGATCTATTTCATGATGTCCACAACCAAAACCAAAACAAGTTGGCAGTTGGTGGCCTAGTGGTTAAGGACAAGGACCTGGGTTTGCATCCCGCTACCGCCAAGTTAGGCGGATACAAGGTGGGGACCACTGAGGTGCCCTGAGCTTGGTATCATCATTACATATTACTGGCTGCCCCCTGCTCACTGCAGTAATGGGTTAAATGCAGATGCATAATTTCCTGAAGGATACTCCCAAGGGATTAATAAAGTTCAAAAATAAAAAAATGAAAAAACAAGACACTCATTTTAGCTGAGGACCAGCTGAGACCGATGTCAACAGAACTCTAATAAATACAAAACTCTCCATCTCTATGTTTCCTCAATTTTTTTAATTTTTCTATTTTAAAAGTTACAAACCTTGTGACCCAAGTTAGTGAATATTATTCATATTATCTGACCATGATTGAACAATAATGAGGATAAATTATTACTGACTGGTTGATATCTAAACCATTGACATCGAAATCCGTGACTCCGAGGTCTACAGTACATTACACTAAAGACAAAACAATCCTGTTTAAACTCATATTCACATTTCCTGCACAGAATCATCGTCTTCTTCTCTGACGCACTGATGCAAGATCAACCTGTCAGTTGTTGCATTTCTTTGTTGTTCACTGTCATTATTTAAGGCCATTTATTTGATCTCTGCTGTGACTCCTGGGGTGTAATTTCTTTATTTATATTTTTCTGTTGCTAATCTGTCATTTCTTCAGTTTATCTTTTTTTCTTCTCCTGACGCTCGGTGATTGTTTAGATCAAGGGGAAGCGAGCGCTGACTCTGAAACCAAATGCAGTAACAAGCTCAGATTCCACAGTTTCCACTGCAGGAAAAACTAATGGCCTGTCAGTCAGTCACCCGCTGTGTCATAATGACTGTGTGTTGCTCCTAGGTGCCACACACAGACATGGAGACGATGGAAACGTACAAGTCAGTGCAGACCAACAGCAGCTTACCTAAGATATTCTTTCACTATGATCTTTACTGCCACTGCACTAATGGGCAATTATTTTGCAGCAGAGAAAAAAGGCCTTCAGACTTTTTTTTCCCAGCAATTTATGTGACTTGGAGCTGGGGCTTGGTGGAGTCTGAAGAAATGAAAATCTGTGTTGGACCATATTTTCAAAACATTTATATTAATTGCTGCAGAAAAAAAACCCATGAAAGTCTAAAGTTCTCTGTATTTATCTGACTTTAAAGTTATCCAATATGTGCCTGACACAAATACAAGGGGAAAATAAAGGCAGAAAAATTAAAAAAGACAAATAATAATAGCAGAAAGTGGTGAGTTGGTTTAGTTCCTGTCACCTGGCTGTTCAGGGATGATTCTGGCCCAGTTGCAGCAGGGACTACAGTAGGACAGGAGGAAAGGAAAGCAAAGTCCTTAACATTGTGATCCACACCACTGCAAACACAATGTGTTTAACTCATCACAAAAGTGAACATTGGGCTGCTTTGAGCACCTGAGGGGCAGTGAGTGGAGTTGAACCAGGAACCCTGCAGAACCAGCTCCAACAAAAAAGTCTGAAAAAATCCTCCGACAAGTGGTGCGGCTTCATAGGTTACCAAAAGTTGTACTTGAACATTTTGACAGATTTTTGCACATTATAAGGTGCACAGATGATTTATGGTTTTAAGTACGTATTGTATCTGTCAATTTATGATGAAATAACGGATGGGAGAAAAGTACCCAAGCACCCATCCCTAAGTGGGTCTGGATCTGCTTGGTTTTCTCCTATAAATGGGGAGTCTGTCTCTTCGTTGTCTTTTCCGATCATTTTTAATCTAAAACTTTATTTACAGAACAATATGTATGTGCTATAAAAAAAATGCATTAACAAATTCTGAGTATGTAAAGTCTACATCAGGCATGGGCAAACTAAGGCCTGGGGTCCAGATGCGGCCCGTTGAGTTTTTTAATGCGGCCCGCCAACTTTGTCCAAATTATTATTGTTTTTTATCATAATACATTATACTGCCTTTTCCCTGCAATAGTACGATTCCCACAAGAGATGGCATCATACAGGGTACAATAAATGAAGAATTTTAGGTTTTATACAAGACATTGGCATGCATTTATCGTAGTTAAAACAAACGCTCCATCTTTTTGCTTTGGACTCGGCCCCCGTGTCCAATTTTTGGACCAATTGTGGCCCGCGAGGAAAAAAGTTTGCCCACGCCTGCTCTATGCCTGTCTCTTATACACATCTAACTGCCTTTCCGCTCTGACCATGTCCAAACTATCTTCATCTGGCTTCTCTAGTTTTTCTCCAAACCTTCCTGTCTGTGTTGTCCATCTAATCACCTCATTCCTAATCCTGTCCATCTTTGTCTCTCCTAAAGAGAATCTCAGCAGCATCAG
>JAFBJS010054190.1:86202-154948 GCA_016785265.1 Paraplagusia blochii | reverse complement strand
ATGTTTGTGAAGGGTTAAGATATACTTAATATATTTTTGCCTAGATAGGCAAACAATGATCAACAAAGATTTTATATATCATAAATATATTATATCAATAACTCTTTCATTAACTCTTTCTTAATTCTAGTTATCAATAACTCTTTCCACTTTACTTTTGCAGGAATTAAACTGTGAGTTTATGGAATGCAGCGCCGCCACTGGAGAAAATGTAATTCAATCTTTGGAAACTGTTGCCAGGTAAAGAAAAAAAAATCTTTACACCACAAAATGTATGTGCTATAACAAAAAGTATGCATTATTAATATAATAAATTCTGAGAATATATAAGGTCTACATACTGGGGCCAGATTTGGTCCTCGGGCCAGAGTTTGACACCCGTGCTATAGCTTAAGTTTAAATATACACAGTCCTATTCACAGCCCTATGCAGTGTACCTTAAATTGTATAAAAGCAGCTGTGGTTGCAGAAGTCATCAGCTGACCTTCCTGTTCCTCTGTTGGGTTGTCGCAGGTTGCTGCAACTGAAGGTTGACACAAGAGAGGAGGCGCTGGTGTTACACAAAGACCCGCCACAGAAGAAGAGGTCAGGATGCTGCTGAGCGGAGAAATCTGTGCTAAGCGTGGTGAAATGTTAGGGAAGCTGCATGCAATGTCAAATTTAGGCATTTCTTGACCAACATTATACAAAAATGCACAGACATTTAAACTGTGTAAACCGTTTAATACTGTTTAAAAAATACATCAACATGCAGAGAAGAGGATGAAATAAAAAAAATGTTGATTTGCTGTGGCAACCGCTGAAAAAGGGTCAAGAAGAAGAACTTGAAACTACGGCAAAACTACGACCCAGGGAGACTTATACTGGTACAAGATTTGATAAAGACTGATTCCGTTTTCACGCAAACATGAAACCACTGTAATTTTGGTCAATACCACTAGATGGCAGCATATGTGCCAAACTATTTTTGGATAATCAAGTTTTTTTCTGAACATTTCATTTCAATTATTTGGCCCAATATTCTACAGCAGATTAACACTGAACCAGGCCACCAACCAGACTCTTAATCTCATTTTGGTCCGTCAGCCTAAACTTTAGCCTCGCTCCTGGTCTAGAACAGTGGTTCTTAGCTGGTCTGTCTTCAGGACCAACCATCAGCCCTTTATGACATGCTGTAGCCTAAGAAAAATGTCAACTTTCTTGAATTTGCCGGAAAAAAAATGTGTTCTAGCAACCAAAATGTTGATAAAAATATATAAGGTATTAGAAATATTGATTTCCCAATATTAGCATAATAAGTTGATAAAAGTAAGATTAACATTGATTTTTTTTCCTTAGAGAATGAATATCCTATAACACAATGCCTAGATTTTGCCAAATGTGGTGGAATCAGACTGTAGAGAATCACACAATATCTACAAAATCGTATTTAGCTAAATATTTGACGTCCCGCATATCATAATTGAATACCTTTTTTTTAACTTTAATCCCCCAGCAAAAGCATGGGACCCACTGCAGGTGCATGGCCCACTTTTGGGCTGTGACCCACTAGTTGAAAATCTGAACTAAACTGTTGATGATACTTGGTTACAGCCTGTTAGATGCTGCTGTTAGACCAGAACTGGAAGCATGCATCAATTTGTGAACATTGACTGTCAATCAGTTCTATACCAAATCAGTATTTGATAAGTAAATCTAAGGTAACAAATGTTTGGAATTGTTATTTTGTTATTAGTTTTTTATAAAATGTATTAATCACCAATGGTTAAATGTGACTCATCACATTTTATACTGAAAGACAATTGTAGTATTTAGTACTTAGTAGAAAATAATTAAAAATAATAATATATTTGTAGATTATTTTTGGAAATGCCTGTTTGCACTTGTCACCAAAACTCAAAAATAAAATATGTGTTGTAAATATTCTTTCTTTCATAATGAATGTAATTACATTTTTGTGTCATGTTCATGCCAGCTGACAAAAATAACATCATCCTGTCCTGACTCACCAACCAACAGACTAATCAGGTTTCATTTAGAGTCACTGAAGTTCGAACATTCGGACTGCACAAAAAGAACAAAACATTCTTACAAAAGTGTTGCATACCTCCAAAGTTATTGAAGTGTAGGATTTTTTGCCATCTAGCGGTGAGGTTGAAAGTTGTAGAATATTCCTGTTTTTTGTTGAATTAAGTGTTGCGATGTGAATGAACTAAAAAATGTTAGAAAAGAATAAGAAATTATAACGGTAAATTAATAATAAATACATAATAGTAATACAATAAATAAGTACTCTTTAGGATCATAATAATGCAATCTTAATCATTTATTCCATCATCTAATTTTTTTTTTCATTTTTCTGTAAATTTTAACACAACTAATGTATTTTCGAGCATAGCAATTATAGCAGAGGGATGAAAAATGTTATTACCAGAGAGGAAGGTGTGCTAGGAAAATGGAGGGAGTACTTTGAGAAGTTGGTCAAGGAGGAAAATGAAAATGAACATAGGAATGAGGAGCCAAATTCTAACAGGAATAAGGTAGATCAGATTAGAAAAGATGAAGTTAAAAAAGGATGAACCAGTGGAGGTATGAAAGTGCGTAGGGGAAGAAGCAATACATTTTCTGACTCGGTTGTTCAATAGAACTTTGGAGATGGACAAGATGCTGAATGACTGGAGGAAAAGTGTTCTTAGATGAAATGGTTGAGGTGCAGATTATAACAATTATAGAGAGAAAAGTTGATAAGCCACACAATGAAAATTTGGAAAAGAGTAGTCGAGGCTAGGTTGAGAAAAGAGGTGGCGATTTGCAAACAACAGTATGGTTTCATGGTGAAAAAGAGTAGCACAGATGCAATACTTGCCTTAAAGAGGTTGATAGAGAAGTGCAGAGGGTCAGAAGGAGCTACATTGTGTTTCGTAGATTTAAAAAAGGCCTTTGACAGGATGCCGGGAGTGGCAGAAAAGTATATTCAATTGGTGCAGCATACAGTTGAGAACAAAATTATTAGCCCCCTATGAATTTTAAAGATTCTTCAAGATTTTTCCCGAACATTTATAATTTTAATGGAGCAAGGAATTTTTAACAAAGAATCTCTGAAAATGCTGTTATTCATTAGAAGGACCAAAATATTCATATTTACAAACCATAGCAATATTATGTAAGAAAAAGCAAAAATGACCAGAGACATTATTATTAGCCCCTTTTAAAAAAATGACAATTTTTTAAGTCCTTTCACACGTCACTTTGTGCGGTGATATGCTTTACCTTCACAGGTGCCATGCCTAAAGGTGATCAGGTGAAACCAGGTGATTTCACACAATGGACACACAATTGACTATTAGGATAAAGGGGGTAATAATTTTGACCCTGGTAGTTTCTGTGTTTTGTGTAATATTTTCATTTCTGTGTGTAAAATAAAATAAGCACCCAAAATGATATTGATGTCTAAAAAGTTTGATTGATTTTGATGTCTAAAAAAGCTATTAATTTACCTTTGTTCTGGTTGAAAGCACTTGGGAAATTGATTTAAAACTATTATTTTGTAGGAGGGGCTAATATTTTTTTGTCCTCAGCTCTATGTATGAGACCAGTACGACAGTGGTGAGGTGTGCTGTTGGAAGTAGAAGAGTTTAAGTTGGAGGTGAGACTGCATCAATGATCAGTCCTGATCCCCTTCTTGCTTTAGTGATGGACAGATTGTGTGTAAATGAAAGGGAGACCAGTGGAATGGTGAGGCCACAAGGAGCAGAGGTGGTGGAGGTACGGGAGTTTAGATGCTTAGGGTTAACTGTTCAGAGCAGTGGAGACTGTAGAAGACACAAGAAGAATAGAGTGGAGTCAGGATAGAACAACTGGAGAAAAAGTCAGGAGTGATCTGTGACAGAAGAGAGTCAGCTAAGGTGAAGGGAATGATGTAAAGGACAGTTGTGAGACCAGCCATGATGAATGGTTAAGAGACACTTGGATTAGGTAGAAGACAAGAGGCAGAGCTGGAAGTGGAGGAGTTAAAGATGCTGAGATTCTCTTTAGGAGAGACAAGGATGGACAGGATGAGAAATTAGAGGTACAACACAGACAGGAAGGTTTGGTGAAAAAGGATTTAAAGTCGTTCAGTTTTAAGGTGACAGTTAAAGTTGATTCAATTTATTTCATATTTCAGTTCTGCTCCACAAAACGGAAACATAAAACTTCTGAAACCGTTCGGACCAGGTCTTCAACACAGACACAACTTTACAATTTGTCATAAAAAACATTTTAATTTAGTGAGTACAGTATTCCAATGGAGTTATAAATACTTACAGTTCATTTAGAAAACATGGATGGAATAATTACCATTTTAGTGATGGCTAACTACAGGCATCCTCCTTAATTTCCAGCTGCGACTGTTCGCTCACTGGTTTCATGTCCACTGACCGGAAATTAGCCGGTTTCATCTGCAATAGTTTCCGTTTGCTCTTCTTCTCCTGAGCGCGGTGCTCTCGGATGGCACACGTGATATCAGCGCCAGTCCACTGCTGCCGAACCAGGGCATGCTTCAGGGTGAAGCTGCCGTCTCTGGTGCGTCTCACAGCGGCACACACTGCATTGCTGCGCAGCTCCAGCCCGATCTCGTGAACAACTTTGCGCAGGTATTTCTGAGTTTCATTGATGCACTGAACCTCTGTGGGCACACGCGGGACCAGGTGAGTAAATCAACAGGTGTTGTGAATTATGATGTCACTTTGTGAAGCCAAGGATTTGTATTTTTTTACCTAAGGTGAAGTTGGGAGGGCGGAAGTTGATGCAGCGCAGACCTGTCAGAATAGGTGCTGATTTCCCATCAGGGCCCAGTAAACCCAGGACAGCCATTTCATACGCTTCCTGTGATTGCAAGTTTACGTTCGAATAGCTGCAAGAAAAAACCAAAACAAATAAATTCCTGCCTTTCTGAAGTATTAATAAATTAGTATTAACAAATCCATAACTGAAAATGAATAATATATCAATAAAAATAAAAAAAATAAAATAAAAAAACATATACGTTAATAAAGCTTTTTGATTGGCTCCCTGAAGCATGGCCAGTACTCTGTTCAGCTTGTCCAGTGTGATGTGATCTGTTCAACACAAACAGGTTCATAATGATTTTCTTATCAACACAAACAGATTAACAGAAACATGAGTGATGCTTACTAGACATACATACATATACATACATACATATATATATACACATATATACATACGTGCATTTTTATAAACGTATATACACATATATACATACAATGTGTGTATGTATGTGAATATAGATAATAATTATATGTACATGAATATTATATGTACACAAACATTCACACATGCATACAATATTATTTACATATATAACAGTACATATATACACACACACACACATATGTATACTTTTATAATACTTTTGTAACTTTTTTTCAGTTTTATACTACATTAATAAATCATGCAATTACACAGCAGGTCATATTTCAAAAGATCCTACACATCCCAAAGCTAAATATGCTTTTAGCCGTTAACCGTCTGTTGGGGATAGGGTTTTTGCATAGAAACTGTAGAATTATATTGATTATACAGATTAATAAAATAACCTTAATGAAGTGCAGTTTGCAGTTTACCAAGGAACAGTAGTTTTTTAAACAATAGGCCAATGCCACAAAATCCAACTGTAATAAATTGTAAAAACATTTTTTAGGTGGAACTCATGCGTTCTCCTACCGTGGGTAGACCTCTCCACAACACGTCCCATGTCGGAGAAATCATCAGTTGCAGTACCAAAAACTCCCTCTAGTGTGTATTCCTGCAATGTTACAGACAGTAATGAAAACATATTTAGTACATCTGTGTGTACTGGCTCAGTCAAAGTACAACAGGGAATTGTAGCTCACTTTGGTGACCGGAGGGTTGTAGAAGTCGTTCAGGATCTTGTTGGCCTTCCCTACACCGAGAACTGTGGGTAAGAATAAGTGATTAAGTGCAGTTATAGAGTTTGAAGAGAACAAATAGGACACCAGAATAGAAACAACACTCACCAAGGACTCCGGAAGAGGCCAAGTCCAGACGATGTCCAACGCCAACTTCTATGTGTTTGAATTCAGGACCAGTTACTGGAAGAATGGAAAAAGAAAAAAATAAACTGAATAAATAATCCAAAAAATTACACTACAGCCATAGTACTAAAATAGTTTTCCAGTCTTTTTTTATCTTCCTCTCAGTCAACATCTGATCATGATATGAAAAAAAATAAGCTTTTACAAACCAATTGTTCCCCAAAGGTTTTGAACCTCAGCCCATATTTAATATTCACCCTTCCCACAACGCACATTGTGACAATAATGCCACAATGACATTTTTGAAACTATAAAAAATTAAAAAAAAAAAATTAGTGTCAATTTAGAGTCTCATTATCAAAGCCATTCCTGTTTAGTTTAACAGAACTGATATAAAGTGGGTCTTCAGGATATTGACTACTGTAGCCAGAGTTTTCCAAATTAACAAGTTTTCTTCAGGAAACAAGTAAACCTGCCTTCCTAATTCAAGTTCAGCCATCAGCTCCGTCCTCTGTCTCACTCCCATGATGAAAGAAGGGAGGACCAAATTCACCCATGCACCGGTACCGGTCCCATGCCCCGGTACCGGTCCCATGCCCAGTGGTTGGGGACCACTGGACCACCGCTGTATTGTACATACACACAGCAATCTGTTGCTACCTAGTGGAGGAGCATATAACTGTTGAAACTACCCAACAAAGTATGTGCAGTGAATAGATCGTTTGAATAATATTTTCTAATAATATATTAAATAAAATAATTTAATAAAAAATATTTTCACTCTGCACTTCATGATCACTTGTTGAGTCTCCCAGAATCAGATAAAGAAGGACTACAACACCAGAGACAATAAAATCTCCAGATAAATTAGTAGAAAAAAATTCGTTTCACATCCGACGACAAAAATTTCAACTCTACGACCACCATCTTTATCTACTGTCCATCGTGTACAGGTTGACTAACCCAAATGGTGGTGGGACAGAGCAGGGACTGAGGTTGCAGTCAGTGTGAGCCTGTTTTCTCCATCATTGCTGGACTCTCTGAGCAGTCGGACCTGTGGTGGACACGTCGGCCGCGGGGCAGCATTTATATCTGTAACAAGCAAAATGGACAAGTCATCACTGAGCAACACGTAAAGGTATTTAGCGAATACTGAACATTCTTAAAAACTATTTTCTCACCTGTTAAAAGCTTCGTTTCAATGGTGTCACGCACGACTCTCCAGTGAACCCCGGCGGGTTTGTACACGGAAAACAGTCCTTCTAATCTGTGAAACACACGAATTGCTGGGGTCGCCATTTTCGCAGGACATTAGGTCACACGAATAAAGAACTTTCCATCTTTAAAGTTGTGTCATTTAATGTAATTTTAAAAAGAAACTCCTGGCAGTATGAACCACAAACTAACAGAGCAACCTTCAATTTCCCTACACATGCGACTCCAGGGTAAGATGTGACTGCAGCAGCTCGCTACTGCCATCTGCTGCAGCGGATGTATGAGCACCCGTTCCAATAGCAGATAAAATTAGCGTGTCCTCAGTTTCTACTCCAGACCATGTGGTGGCGATAACGTATTAGTTTCCATTAATACAATTGTAAATGAGGAGTTTGTCGAGAAGAAGAGGGAGTACCGGAAGTATTAGAAGAACAAGTTAGAGTAAGCGAAAACAAGCTGCACGTATTAATTTACCAGGTTTTAAAGATATTTTGACAGTTAATGAATGAGCTGCCTGTAAATATCCTTGTCTATTGATCTTGTCGTGTCTACGCTGGTGCTATGCGGGCTCCTCTCAGGTGGGTATTATGGGATGTTCTTGACACGCTGCTAAAGGTGCGCCTCTCCGTCGGAGAGCAGTACTGCAGGGAGGCTAAGAGATGGGGCTTGAACTTCAGTACCGTGGATGTCGAGATCGCTTTTCGACGGGCGTATCTACGTCATTCCAGCACATACCCGAACTATGGCGCCAACCAGGGCATGGACGGACAGTCCTGGTGGATGGGGGTGGTTCGAGACACTTTCTCTCAGTGCAAAGTTCATGATAAAGTCCTGCTTAATACAATGGCTCATAACCTTTATTACGGCTTCTGCAATGCTGACAACTGGGAGGTAAATTAAGATGAAAATCCAATTATTATTTCAATTATGTTGTTTCATGTCCACAGAGTTACAAAAAATAAAGGACAGTTACCAAAATCTATTAAACATGGGTTTCATACAAGTACCATAAAATTAAATCAGGCATTAATTAGAGCAGTGATTCTCAACCAGTGGGTTGCAACCCAAAAGTGGTACGCGCAGAAGTGGGTCTGAACTTTGCTAGGGGCTATAGAAATTTTAAGAACATTATTATATCAATAGATTTAATTTTTTTTATTGCCAAAGTTACTGAATCAACTTTACAATTTCAATAACTGAAGTGTCATTTAATGGTATATTAAAGAAAATTAAAAAGTTGAAATTCTACTTGGGTCGCAGCATTAAGGGCTGATGGTTGGTCCTTACTGGCGAGATTGACTTGGTTGAGTTAGGAATAGTATTATGAAGGTAAATGGAGTCAGTTTAGAAGTCAGATTCATTGTAAACTGCAAAAAAAGAGAATTAAAGATCATGATATTATGGATTCACCTGACTTATGACTTCCACAGCTCTGCTTTTAGCAAAAGAAATTAGACTTGAATTGGATGAATTGTCTTAATCTCACAGAAGCAGATGACAAAAATCAAACATGTCATTATTTGTCCGCCAGGTTTTCCCAGATTCCAAAGCAGCCCTGGAGGGTTGCTCCTCTCTGGGACTGAAGCTGGCCGTGGTGTCCAACTTTGACAACCGTTTGGAAACTATCCTCTCGGCCTGTGAACTGCTGCCTTACTTCAGCTTCTTGGTGACATCTGAGGATGCCCGTGTGGCCAAGCCCAACCCAGCAATTTTTGACCTGGCCCTGCTGAAGTGCGGGGTACCAGCTAGTAGCGTCGCCCACGTTGGAGACCATTATGTGAAAGATTACCTAAGCTCCTGCCGAGTGGGCATTCAGGGGGTGCTGTTGGACAGACACAATAAGGAGAGTCAGAGTGAGGTCCCTCGCCAACATCGACTTACCTCTCTTGAGGAGCTGCCCTCCTGGATTAGGCGGCACATGGAGTCATGTGACTGAGTTACTGAACCTCGACGAAGACACAGTGACCACAGTAAAAGTAAACTGATCAACCAGTGCTGATTCATACCTGGTAATATTTATTTAACTTTTCAAACAACCTATGAACCCTATGAATATAAACTAAAACTATAAGAATATAACCCTATAAATACACTGCACTGAGTGCAGAATTATTAGGCAAATAAGTATTTTGACCACATTATCCATTTTATACATGTTGTCCCACTACAAGCTGTATAAGCTTGAAAGCCTGTGCATAATTATAAAGCAATTTCCTTTCCTTTAGCAAAATGGGTCAGAAGAGAGATCTAACAGAATCTGAAAAGTCAAAAATTGCAAGATGTCTTGGAGAGGGATGCGGCACTCTTGAAATTGCCAAACTTTTGAGGTGTGATCACCGTACAATCAAGTGTTTCATTACAAATAACCAACAGTGTCGCAAGAAGCGTGATGAAAAGAAAAGGCGCAAAGTAACTGCACATGATTTGAGGAGGATCAAGCGTCAAGCTTCCAAGATGCCATTGGCATCCAGTTTTGCCATATTTCAGAGTTGCAACGTAACTGGAGTGTCAAAAAGCACAAGATGGGCAATACTTAGGGACATGGCCAAGGTAAAAAATGCTGAAAAACTAAAAAAATAATAATAATGTCATGGCCCCCTTGTTCACCTGACCTGAACCCCATAGAGAACCTGGGGTCTCATAAAACGTGAGATCTACAGTACACCTCTCGGAACAGTGTCTGGGAGGCTGTAGTTGCTGCTGCGCGCAATATTGATCGTGAAAACATTAAAAAAACTGACAGAATCTATGGATGGAAGGCTTTTGAATGTCCTCATGAAGAAAGGTGGCTATATTGGTTACTGATTTGTTTTTGTTCTGTTTTTCAATGTCAGAAATGTTCATTTGTACATTTTGTATTATCAGTTTACCTGGTGAAAATAAATAAGTGAGATGGTTATATATTTGTTTTTTATTGAATTGCCTAATATTTCTGCACAGTAATGTTTACCTGCAAATACGGATATCTTCCTAAAAGAGACAAAACTAAAATAATCCCACTCTAACTTCCATAAATACTCAGCTTTGATATTGATGAGTCTTTGGGTTGTTTGAGAACAAAGTTGTTGTTAATTAATGAAATTAATCCTTAAAAATACAACTTGCCTAATAATTCTGCACTGCACTGCTGTAAATAAGCTGCAATGCTGCCCCCTAGTAACTTTCACCTTTATATACAATGTTTATCCCCCAAACTATGTTTAAGGTAATCATAATTTGGCAAAGAAATTAACTTGGGAGTAAATATTTTTGCCAAATAATACAAAGAAAATGTGGATTCTTTAAAAGAGATTGAAATAATTTCAGCTGTATATTTTTTTATATTCCCAAGACAGTATACATGTGTGTTAATGAAAGTCAGAACAGTGAGATAACAAGGAGCCGACGTATATATATATACACACACACATATATATACATATATATATACATATACATACATACACACATATATACATATATATACATATATATACACACATATATACATACAGCCGTCCTCAAAATTATTCATACCCCTTAGAATTCTTGTGATTTTTTTAATTCAGTGACAAAACATTACGTTTTTTTTACATATATATATATATATATATATATATATATATATATATATATATATATATATATACACACTATGTATACGTATATACTTTATCACGCTGCTGGGATAAGTAAATTTTCTTAAAGTATAAACTACAAATATAAGGCCACCTGAATGCATCTTTCTGGTCCAGCCAGTAGTCAGACCAAACAACTACATTCCTTTAGATGATTTCAGCGTAGTGACCTTTACATCTGAAGCTGCCGACCTTTAATCGTCTCTAACAACCGGTTCCAGTGCTTAGCAGTAAGGATAACAAGGCAGAGTTCTTTAACCCTAATTCCTCTAGTTTGAAACCATCTGCTGAGGCTGATATCGGGAATGCTGGTCTAAGGATTAAGGGACTTCAAACAGGGGGAGAGGTTTGAAGAGACAGGAAAAAAGTTTCCATTTGACACAGTTTGAACCAGAGTTCCAGGAGAATCTTCCTGATTTCCATATAACAACAATCCTCCTCGGAGGAGACATGGACTCCCAGTGAAGGATACTGTGTGTACTTTCTACTAAGTGCCTGGAAGAGCCTCTTACATCAAAGCTGTTTCAGCAGCTCAGTCCATCGTCTCTGAGCAGCTCTGCTGAAATCCAATTGAAGACATAATGGGATTGTGAGGACGGAATGGAGCGCCTCTATCAGAGAGCCGAAGAAGATACTACACAAAGGGATGAAGAATACAACTGGAGAATTGAAAAGACAGTTGATAAGAGTCGAAAACCTGAGCTGTGACAAAGTTTAATTTGTGCAAAAGAAACAACAACAAAAAAATCATCCTTCACTGGGAAACAAACGAACATGCCAGATATGAATTTGTTTTTTCTCCTGGCATGACATATATGTACATACATACACACAAAATACATATATATTTTTTAGATATTTTAACAGAAACAGAAATGCTGTCTGCATCATCGTACGATGGAAAGTTAGAGATCTCAGTTCCTTAGAACAACACCATGCATTTCCACACCTGACTGCATATCTGACAAGTTTTTTCATTTTATTCCCAATTTTCCTAAACTTCCAGAATCTTAAGCCGCTTTAAAAAAAGCTCAGTTAATGTCCATGCAATACTACAACAGTCCTGTAGATCATTAAACTGATTTCTAGGTGAATTAGTGTTAAACCTTTTCCCCTCAGTGCTCATTCAGGCAAAATTAGAATTCCCTTCCTTTCTAATTCTGCAAATGCTTTGAAACAAAGTCAGTGCAGTGAACAAAGATCTTACTCATTGGTTGACCACCGTGCCTGTGTGAATAAATGTATAGTATGCATAAATATTTCATTTTTAATAAAACCCCAGAAGTATTACTACTTTGAAGCGCCACTTAGGAATAAAAAACAATAAAACTGACAGACAGTTGAAGCCCAGCAGCAAAAACATAATAATTTCATTGGTAAACCAACGTCAGCTGGTGATGATTAACCCAGTCCAGTCCAGGTCTTTCTCCTGTCAGGTGATGTGAGTGTCATCTTAAAAAGCTGATGTTAAAATGTTCTACTTAGGAGAAATATCTGTTCCCTAACCCTGAAGTCTAAAAAAAACTCCTGTGCTGAAAGTCATTTAAGAATTTAGTGCAATAATATAAATATGAAAGACAAGAGAAGGAACTGGGTTCTCCTCACTTCAGTCAGTGAACCTTTATGGTCCCTGGGCCAGAGAAGTTGATGCCTCTTAGTCTCAACTTTTACAGGAAAGTAAAGTTTCTTGGATTAGTTCTGTCCTCGGAGCATTGGAAATCTCAAAAAAGACGTTTCAGGAAAACACGTTTCTGTGTCGCTTTGATCCAAAAGACTCAAAAGTCACTGCATCAACAGGAACGTGACGGATTATTGAACACCCACTCTGATAGTCCGACCTCGGACTGGTTCAAATAATTTCCTCTCTGTCTGTTATTTTGAGAAGAAGCTTTGGAGGTCCGATGGGCGAATGTGACCAAGAACTGCTTCAAACCACTGCAAAAACACCAAAACAATGAACATAAGGGATGGCTGATATTATCACTGCAATCTTAGCATGTTACGTAGTATCTGTAAGAATCTGTAAGTTTTCTTCTTCAATAATGAAAAAACAGATATGCAATGCCAGGTTTAAAATGAGTTGTGCACTTAATTGTATTTTAAATAGCTGTATATGAAACTGAAATTCACTAGATGGCAGCATTGCAGCTTAATTAATTAATCTCATACTCATACAGTGGCTTGTACAGATAAAATGGTAAATATTCCCTATGTCAGGATTTGTTTATATCGGAATCAAAAGTAAATTCTTGAGACAATAATGGTGTATCGGATTTTGGCAGAAGTAAGAATTGGACATACTTAACCAAGATTCTTTACATAAATTCTTAAAAAAGGTGGCATCACCAGGTACAGGACTTGGTGAACTGAACAGAATTGAACTTTTGACCAGGAACGTTCACTTCTACGTTTCATCAACCAGGGCCACTGGTTCCTTACTACTTTAAGTACTTGAAGTACTTAAAGTAGTAAAGTTACAGATTGGCCAAACCACTGATTCACTGTCCAATATTTGTTAAACCAAACCAGGTTAAAGATAGTTATACAAAATAACTATGTTAACCTACCGCTCTCTGGAGGATAACAGGAAGCAGTAGTTTTCTCCTGGCCATAACGGTGTATGTAACGTCGCCGTCGACAATCGTGCTGCCACCAGCAACTGTGGTAAAAGACAAGGGGACATACACCAGGTGACATCACTAGTTTCATGACTGAATTCCCCCCAGAACAGAATAAAAATCAAATCTAAAGGCATGACAACAACCTAAAGAACTTTATCAACAAAAAAAAAATACACTTGAAGGGTAATTAATGTAGCTCAGGATCAATAAGATAATTGTTAAAACAAAAAATGAGGTAGTGCTTCATACTCACTGTAACAGAGTACACACTAGTACAACGAGAACACACCCAATCACACACAACACCAGTGCAGTGGCAACATTGTGTTGTCTGTGATTGGTTGCAACCACAGCCAGCAGGTCTGCGTGTTCACACCTCAAGCCCATGAAGCCTGGATGACACCTGAAACACATGTGAGATGTGTGAGCACTTCCATAACTGGAGAAAATTCAGTGATTGATCAATTATTTGAATCATTTTGAGTCTGACTGCGTTTGGACAGCACCAGAATATATTTGATTTAAATATTTATCAACATAATCTGGTGGAAAATAACTTTCAGCTGTTTTAGCTGCTAAAGTTGTTGGAGACCCTGCGGTGTTAAACTCAGGCCTGTGGGCCAAATCAGGCCCACGATACGTACTTATATTCGGCCCACAAAAATGTGAGGCTCACAGTATAATAGTTTCCATATCAGACACAGATTTGACTTGGCGGACCACATTGGGTCCTGAAATTTGACATGGAAGCTGGGTCAGAAGTAGATGGATGGAGCATTTGTGTGATCTATGATGAAGTAAAAAAAAAAAATCTTAGTTTTCTATGCTGTCTACTGGGAAATTGAAGGTATTGCACGGAAAGGCAGAAGGAAAATGATAATATAACTCATTTGGACAAGTTTGTGGGCCAAGTCTGCCTCACATACTGATAGGATTAGAAGTCATAACAGTTCATGCTCTATTGTGCAGTTTAAAGTTGAAGTACCTTCACTTATACAGTACTGCTACAGGAAGTCAAACACTTACACACACGCAGGCGTCTCCTCCAGTATCAGGAAACGGCATGTACCGTGGAAGCAGAAATGGCGATGGGAGTCTGGACACTCATTGAAATGTGACCGGACGGCCGCGACCACGAACTCTGTGGAGGAGGTAATTTACTGGTCGTCACTTCTGGAAATTCAGAGACCCTAAGATCTCTTCTAATGAATGACCTGAATCTAAATATGTTTGATGCCCACACTTCAATATTGTCCAAACACTTAAATTCCGATTCCGATATAGTAGGGCACTGTGCTGGAGGTTTAGAAAGTTACGTCGCATCTGCTCACTACACTGATGTATTAAAGCAGTGTTCCCAAATTATTTTCTGCCATGTTGCCCCTATTATAGTATTTTGGTAATACTTGTTTATTTATCTGTACATACCACCAGCCACAGCATACTGCTTACACTACTGATTATTAAAATAGTTTAATTAAATGAGCTGCAATGCTGCCATCTAGTGGCTTACAAAACTATTTTTAGGTCACATCATTTAGCCAAACCCAAAAATTCCATTATAGATTTTTTATTAATCTGAGCCTGAACTAATAAGTTGTACAGCAGCGCTCTTCTGTCAGTTCATTTGTAACTAGAAAAAGTCTAAAAACTGGGAATTCTTGAGATTATTGCCCCTATATTAGCACAATTATGTAATATAGGTAAGATAATAATAATGAAAATTCAATAACACAATGTTTGGGATTTTTGGAATTCCAGGCATTGCTGGATTGCCATTTGCTGGAATCTCACATATCCATTTACCTCAGTTTTGGGGCAAAAGGCTACATATATTGGTATCCATGGGAAAAACAAGCAGAACTGGGAATAAGGACTCATAAAAACAAAGCTGAGTAAAGCACTTGTAATCAAATATCTTCTTTGCAGCCCCGAAACATGAAATACTCGTATCTGGGCGTCACCTGTACATTGCAAATATGCTTACTGTATATCAGATATACTACTTCCCCTACTTCACTTTGTTACTAACAGATGTTGTACACTATTCAAAGATTTGATCCTTCTGCTTAGACCTTGTATGGAGTGGGGTTTTTCTTGGTTGCGTGTGAATTTGTTATGAATCTGTACCATGGGAGGGTGGAGGGTATCATAGTCAAGTAGGTGTAAAGGTAACCTCCCCGTACAAAAACTCATCATCTGACTTCAGGTCTTGGGAGAGAACGTAATCGTATGGATCGGTATTCACAGACTATAGCCTCATTGTAGCTCAGATTTTTTCCCATTCTACTAAATAAAATAACAAACCTTCCAGACGCCAACAATTATTCAAACACAAGCCTATACTCTTCATCACATTCCTGTTGAAGTGACTCAGTGTTCCACCAGCAGCTACAACAAACACTGTTGTGTGGGGCTGACGCTGAGATGGAGGACTGTCTTCCAGACGGCCTTTGTCTCAGCGCAGCCCTAAATGGACTTCTGGACTGCAGCCTGGATGAGCTGTGTCTCTCAGGGACAACAGCTGAAAGCCCCTGTTGTACCTGAGACATCTGCCCACCAAGGCCTGGATCCATGTGGTTTTGGCAGGGGAATAGGGAGGAGCCCCGCCCAGGGGTGTTGTAAAGGTGCCCTTTACAACACAACAATACAGTAGGTGCAGCCTTTGTCAGACTGTTGAACGTGCTTTTATCTGTCGCTGCTTCTGAATCCACCACACACTGAGAGGATCGACTATCAGTGCATGCCAGACTGTCTATGGAACACGGACAGGCAGGATCGGAAAAAGGAAAGAGTTACAACATCGGTGGAAGTGGATCAAGAACTGGATCTGGTTTCAGGTCCTGAGGCTGAATACGGTGGCATTCATCATCCAGTAGTTGTCTCACAGATCACTACTGTACCTGTCTCCAGTCCACAGACACTAATGTGGAGAACCCAAAGTTTTGCCAATAGGCAGAGTGCCTTCCCATAATCAGGGTAACTGCCTAAGTAAGGCAAGGTTTGATAAATATATTGATCACATTTGGACAAGTCGAGATAATCTTAAATGTTAATTAAATTAGACTCGGGCAAACTATGGTAAATGGGCCAGAAAAATGCCACCAAACACTAGTTTTTGTGAAGACCATTGTCAATCTGTCTGCTTCGTGCGTTACGACAAATCTGCTCATTTCTGTTGATGCCACTAGAGGGCAGAAAAACTTAAGTAGCAAATGATCTTTAAAGGTTTAGGTTAATCTTTATACTTTTTATAACATGGAAAAGTTACATGTTCATTATTTTCACACAGTTAGCCACTCGAAGGTTACCTAGGCTTGTGTTGCACATATATTTTTACTTTGCATTTTTTGGCTGGTGTGCCTTATAACCCCCATCGACAATTAGTCCCTATAACGCACTACTTACTTTTGGCCTGGAGGCTGCTGGTGGTCGTAGCTGCTGTCGATGGTGTTGTACTTGTTGTACTGCTGGTACTGTCTGTTGGGGCAGAATTGTTCTGAGGAACATCGTCATTTGATTGGACCAGATTTTCAGCATCAGCGAGCGACTTGGTTTTCTTCCCTACTTCGAATGTGAAGATGAGACCTACAGGTGGATTCATCAACAAGGATTAGCACAATGTGAACAGATTAAGATTTAGATTATGATAAAGAACACGTCAACACTTTGCCACTTACTTCTAACTTGATGAGCTTCGCTTGTGTTAACAGAGGAGCTGGCATTAGCGCTGCTGCGCAGGGAAGTGTTTGAAGTGACAGTTGAGTTTGTATCAAAGGATATGGGCACTTGGATCGTGGAGTTGCTTGGCCAGGCTCCAAAGGTAAAGAGGGAACCTGCAGAAAAGACGGAGGAAGTGGTGGGTCAGGGTGGGAGTGGTGGGTGAGGAGATCTGTTACATTTGTTATCTTTGTACAAACAAGACACACTGTGTGGATCCATTGTCATATCTACACATTTGTGTAGGAGTCTCCAACTCAAATTACCAGGGAGCTGATGGGAAGTTGACTTTTAGCTTTAGCTGTAGGCTAAAGCGTAGCCAACAAGAGGTTGTTAGCTTAAGATTGGTTCAGGATCAGTTCAAAAAAGCAAAGATTAAGCTGATTTTTAAGTAAAGGCAGCAAAGCTAATACATTTGCATCAATATGACTAACAATGATTAGCAGAGTTTCAAAACTTTTTTTTACCAGGACCAGTAAAGGCATCACTGGCATGGCTGGTTGAGTTAGTTAAAAGAGTTTTGATAGCAAATTGGTCATGAAGTATGGACTTCATGTCTAGTTGCCTAAGTAAACCCTTGAGCCAACCAGAGTTGGGTAGTAACACGTTATATTTACACCATTACATTAACTAGAGTAAATTATTCAGAATAAAATATGTAAAAGTAATTATTTAGATGAAGTTTGTTTGTTGCAGCACATCTGATCTGCAGGAGCCCTATTTCATGACTCTTGTATCAATAACAAAAGAAAAAAGTAGGAAATTTAGCAATTGTGAAATACTGCACTTGAATTCTATTTTTTTTTAATAATATTTCACATACTGTATAATCCACACCATAATGGTCATCAGTTGGCCATTCACCATCTCATCCTTGAAACAGTCAAAATCACAATGTTATTGCTGTAATTATTAAAATCCTCTATGTATGTAAAATGTATTCTTCTATTCCTTTTGGCTTGTCTCTTTTCAGGGGTTGCCACAGTGAGTCAACAATATTCATCTTATTTCATTTTATGTACGTAACATGTAAATAAACAAAATAGAACATTTAACAGAAATCCAAAGATAATAATAAAAAAAACTCCACAGATACAGTCAACTAGGTGACCACCAGGCGACCACAAGGTGACACCAGGTATCCCATGTCATCACTTTTATGATGAAACAAGCTGGGCGTGGAAGGGGGGGGACTGATGAGGACCCTTGTTGTACTGTGATCATGTGACCCACTTTTGCAGGTGATACCAAAGCTTCACTGAGTCTCAGGAGGCCGACAATAGAACCAAGATCTAATAAAAGGATGAAACTTCAGAGCTAATAATACGAGACACCAAACCACGACTATGGCTGGGTGCGGTTCTGTAGTAGTAATAGTTATTTATTATTAGTATTACTACGATTACTATTATAGTAGCTGACAATGCTATTTTTTCCCATTTTCTACCTGGTCCTGCTCATCAACTGTAGATGGGACTTTTTAGACCGTTGTGGGCAGCTATGATGGCTTGTGGGCCATTAAGGGTACTAAAATATGACACAGTGGGCTGGGTCAGGAGCAGAGAGATGGAGAATTTGTATGAACTCAGATAAATGACGTGACAAAGTCAGGAAATAATGCTAAAATGCAAAAAAAAAAATTGCTTTTTTACATAATCCATTGGGGAATGCTGGTATTGCAGGGAAAAGGCAGAAGAAGATTGATAATATATGTTAATAGTATAATTAGCGTAGGATTTAAAAGCCAAATAGGCCACTGATATTAAGAAATATTTAATACTTTATTTTACTGGACTGAATGTCTGTGGTTTAGTCAAAATAAACCCAAATCAATTTATTAAAATAACAGCTGGATTTTGTTAGAAGTCATCAACATAATAAAAAAACAACAACAAAACAACTACCATATTACAGTCATTAATAGATTGTTAGATTCTACATTAAATTATTCTTAAATCTCTATTTAATTAAGTTTTCTAATATGTTTTACAAATAAATTAAAAAAAAAAGATATCCTGTCAAGTGTCCCAAAAAAACAACAACAAGTCCTTTTTGCTCTAACCTTGATAAAATACGTTCTAATACAATTTTCAGTTGTTCTCTTTTACTTTTTTTCCTGGAGACCACAGCACTGTCTGAAACGTCACAAACCAGAGACTCACCGCTGATGAGGAGAATTGTGTCCCAGAAAACCCGTGTCATCCTGCCGACCTGGAGCCTGAACTACAGCGGTGTGACCTGGAGCTTCATCGAATCCCCGGCGTCTTTTAGGGAACCGGGCATTAGTGTCGAAACGTCCAGTTCGAAAACAACAGCAAAAGAAACACTAGAAAAAAAATTAACAAAAATTATAATCACAAAAATAATCCACTATTTGTCCGGAATTCTCAGGGTGGAGACGTCAGAGAACCACCGCTTTAACACCAGTCTTTAACAAACAAATGAACCAGAGCCAGAGTTGACTTCGTTCAATTGAGGAAACGCGTGCCAGCCTGTCAGAGACTGACCAATCAGTGGAATGCTGGAGGCCAGGGGCGGGGCATTGGTCAAAACCACAGGTATACAATTAGAATATGGATTTAAAGTCATTAAACACCATGATAATATCACGAGGTCATGACGTCAGTTTTTGTCATAACAACTGAAAATATTAATTGAATTTTCGAATTTTTTTTTATAGTTGTTAACAGTAGAAGGGACTTGTCTCACATTTATATTGTTGATATTTTCTCTCATAATTCCGGTGTTAAGACGTTTAAACTCTCTGAGACGTTTGAATACTACCACGCGGGGGCAGTACGCTGTTGTTCAGTCTGGGGAGATTTTTTATTTTTTATTTTTCAGCAACGTTTTCCTTCTGTCATTCGACAGACTAAAGATATTGAAACAACAAATGTTACACAGAATCGTCGCTGAAGCTCCTGTTGGTACATTCAGTGTTTCAATGTTATAGAATATCTATTTTCTGTTTGTTTATGGAACTACCGACGTTTCTTTCTCATTAACCACAGGTATACAATTTGAATATGTATTTAAAGTAATTGAATTTTCGAAATGTTTTTTTAATATAGTTGTTAACAGTAGAAGGGACTTGTCACACGTTTATATTGTTGATATTTCTCTCATAAATCCGGTGTTAAGACGTTTAAACTCTAATGAGACGTTTAAATACTACCACGCGGGGGCAGTACGCTGTTGTTCAGTCTGGGGAGAAATATATATTTTTTTATTTTCCAGCAACGTTTTCCTTCAGTCATTCGACAGACTTAAGATATTGAAACAACAAATGTCACACAGAGTCGTCGCTGAAACTCCTGTTGGTACATTCAGTGTTTTAATGTTATGGAATATTTATTTTCTGTTTGTTTATGGAAATACTGACGTTTCCTTCTCATTAACTCACTTCTTCCATGAATCAGTTACAAAACGTGATCAGTTTGGAACAAGATGACAGTTTACAGTAGCAGACAAATAGACAGACTTCTGTACATTTAATGAATAATATACTATACTTATTATACTATTATTATTATTATTTCAAAAAACAGATAGATAGATAGATAGATAGATAGAGAGATAGATAGATAGATAGATAGATAGATAGATAGATAGATAGATAGATTTTTTAGCGGTTTTTCAGTCTTGGGAGAAATACATTTTTCAGCTGCGTTTTCCTTCTGCCATTCGATAGACCAAAGATATTGAAACAACAAATATTTCACAGAATCGTTGCCGAAGCAAATTGTCTGCAAATTCAGTGTTTCTTTGTTTTCTGGAGTGTATTTCTCATTAACTCACTTCTTCTGTGAATCAGTTACAAAACATGAAATCAGTTTGGAACAAGATAATACGACAGACAGACAGACAGATATATTTATGTCTTCTGTCATAATTTTAATTCTGTCATATTTTTATTTTTTTGTTGTTATTTATTCTTTAGACAAACGTAAGTCACGTTCAGAGCACGTGACAACCCCGAAACTGGCACATTACTTGATAGGCGAGCGTCACCTGCTGGTCAGATACAGTTACAGACGGCGCCAGCGTCAGCTTCTCAGGTGGAGAGAGATGTGATGTGTTCACACGCAGTTAAACAGTGTTGAGATAATAGATCTTAATGATTCCCGACTTTCTCTCTCAGACGAAGAATCCTCAGTAAATCATTGAATGGGGTTTTCATTGTCCCGAAAACATAACAAATCTATGAGCGTCACAGACTGGACGCAGCCCCGCAGCCAATCAGGAGCAGCATAACGGCGCCGCGCAGACATGTGTATTGGCTTGGACTGAGTTGGGGACTCAGGGGTGAACTGGAGGGCGGACTGAGAGGACTAAGGACCGAGGACCGTCGCTGTTCAACCACTGACTATTTATTCAGTAACTTATCCAGTCTTCACAATGTCAGAGTCCAGTCCACAGAAGGTAAAGATATTTACCATCATATAACAAAAAAAACTTTTTCATGAGTTTGTTTCTACTTGAAAATATTAAAAGGTTGATTAGAGTTGATGTTTGTTTACAGGGTAGTCCTCTGAGACTGGTACTGATGGTGCTGGCTGCAGGCACCGGAGGAACTCTTCAGTATGGATACAACCTAGCCATAATGAACGCCCCAACGACGGTGTGTGTGTGTTTTTCCCTGCTAATTCAGATGTTCTAACTGTCCTTGTGCTGAAGACACCTGTGTTTTTGTAGGGAATAAATCAACAACTTAATGTTTTGTTATATTTCTCTTGATTCGTTGTTTCGGAAATAGGAGTTTAGAGAAGCCAAGGGAGAGTTTGTGATAAACTGTAGTTTTATACTCAAAAAATCCTTCAAACAATAAACTGAGCAGCAACCAATGAACAGCCTAAAATAACAGAAGTAAGTCATATTTTAAACAATGTAAAACAATGTTACAATTTTATATCTATACATAAACATAAGTTAGATAGTTAGATAGAACTTTATCAATCCATAGGAAACAATAAAATGGAATTAAAAATATATATATATATACATATACAATTTATATGTAAGTAGGTTTAATATTGTATATATGTAAAAGTGGAAATTATTTAGAGCTCTACTGCGTACTAATGGCAGAATTAATAATTTGTAATAGTTTTTCATGTAGTGTTTTTACAAAAATATATTTAAAAATATATTTTGTGTTTGTTTCTCTTAATATATTATAATACACAATATTTTTACAATATTCTATGATAAATGTATATATATATATATATATATACTGTATATACCCATACTGTATATACAGTATATAGTGTTCTAATTGGTGATAACAAGTGTCGATGACTTGACTCAAGATAAAACATATTTGGTTTTTCAATTTACAGAAAGGAGAATATTTAAACCAAGTGTTCAACCACTTGGTCAGACGTGTTTATTTGACGTCACCTTCAACCAGTGTTGAATGTAATTGATTACCAAAGAGGGACGTAAAAGACAAACATTCTTGTCTTCAGTTTATTCAGAGCTTCATCAACGAGACTGTTCGGGAGCGCTGGGGCGTCCAGTTAGAGGACTACCAGGTGACGCTGGTCTGGACAATCATTGTCTCCATCTTCTCATTAGGAGGGTTGACAGGAGCCCTCATCACAGGACCAATGACCATACAGTTAGGAAGGTGAGGAGGTCTATGTATATGGTTGGATTTTTCATTTTATCGATGTAAAAAGTCAAATCATTACACAATACTTTAAACCTACCCTTTTTCTTTTTCTTTGTTCTCAAGGAAGAAGTGTCTTCTGGTGAACAATGTCTTCCTCCTGGCGGGGGCGCTGTTAGCTGTAACCAGTAGAGTCGCCAGATCCTTCGAGATGATCATTATTTCACGCATCCTGGTTGGAATTAACTGTGGTACGGTTAATAAGTTAGTAGTTCCAGTTAATAATAAATATATATCACTAATCATAATAATTAGTGAGAAATAATAATTATGGTTTAATTATAACTCACTTAATCTCCCAAAGGGAACTTCCGAGAGATGTTACTTCTAATCTAATTTATTCTATTATAATTAGTTGGAACTTAGTTGGAAATTATTCATGTAAAAAATATTATCAATTACGATATAGTTAAATCATATTTATACTGCATTCAATCATGGTTAAAAATTGGGATATACAATATAAGTTTTCTGCTTATATATAATTATATATATAATTTCCAATTCCGATAATAATCAATACTAATATATGCAGCCATTTGCCACAATGAGGAAGGTAAACGTCTCAGGATCCTACAGACCAGGCAGGCATGGGCAAACTAAGGCTCGGGGGCCAGATGTGGCCCGTTTATCTTTGTAATCCGGCCCGACAAACTTGACTAAATTATATAATAATGGTTTGTATTGTGAGTATATTACTATATACTATTACCTACAAACCTACTTAAAATTACTATATACAAACTTTGCCCCCATGTTCAATTCTTGGACCAGTTTCCGGCCTGTGAGTCCAAATGTTTGCCTACCCCTGCTACAGACGATTCCAGCATACAGTATTTAGTTAAATTCAGACATTGTGTTATTGAGTTTTCATTTCATTATTTTCTACAGATAATACAGAATTCTAAATACTCAGCCAAAATTATCCTACTAAAGTACATTCTTATTGTGATACATAATATTATTTTTACAGATGCTGTAACTGCAATAGGCAGTTACTGCATTCAAGTGGAAGTGGAAAACAAATAATTTTCTACAGAAACTCACCTTTTTTTCCAGGTATCAGTATGAATGTTCAGCCTATGTACTTTGGAGAAAGTGCTCCAAAGCACCTGCGGGGGGCGGTGTCGTTGACATCGGCCGTTTTTGCAGCTTTTGGTGTGTTGTTGGGACAGGTGGTTGGACTAAGGTATGCAGGTTTTTGTCATTTAAAAAAAAAGTGTTTGTGTTTGTATTTATCTACATTGTTTTGCAGAGAGATCCTGGGCAGCGAGCCGTGTTGGCAGTATCTTCTGGCCAGTAATGCTATCCCTGGTCTCATCCAGCTCCTCACCCTGCCCTGGTTCCCAGAGAGCCCCAGATACCTGCTGATTGACAGGGGCGACAAGGAGGCCTGCATAAAAGGTTGATTTCTAGATTTGATTCCTCCCACAACAAAACAAACTCCTAACTGTAAATTAAGGACATGGCCCAGGAGAGACATGCACATTCAGTAGCAGTTTACATATCACAACATTACTTGAGGTTGATTTATTATTGTCTGATTCAGCTCTCAGAACTCTCCGAGGCTGTGAGGTCCAGAACAGTGAGCTTGACGAGATTCTCCAGGAGCAGGCGGAGACTCAGGGCATGAGACCCCGACAAATCTGGGAGATGTTCCCTGATCGCTCTGTCCGCTGGCAGCTTCTCTCAGTCATTATCATCAGCAGTGCCATGCAGCTATGTGGCAACGATTCGGTAAGAAGATGGAGGTCGAAGTCATAGAGTATTTTATAATCTTTAGTTCAATTGTCTGTGGCAAAACATAAGTTCACTTTTATCAAAAGCAGCGCAAAAGCATATGGAAGTAAAGGTTATAGGAAAATTAGTGATGTTTGATCTTAACATTTTTATCTGGTGCGTCATTCCTAATTTCCGATTCCAGTATCAACCTTCACTGATGTTGCACGGCTGTGACGGACTAGTTGTTAAGCTAGCGGTGTCTCCTCACCTGGGTGATGGGTTACAACAGAGTTTCTCAATTATTATCTTCCACGCCCCCCATATAGGACACAGTCTTCAGCCACCGTATTGAAACTGTTATAGGCATTCTTTTATTTTTATTTTATATATATATTTTTAAATTATATTTTTATCTATTTGTGCAAACCCCTGTATGAGTTGCTGGCACCAGCATTCTGCATAGATAGAAATAGATCGATAAAGTGAGCTGCAATGCTGCCATCTAGTGACATTTCCATTTGTATCTTAACTCACAAACTTTAATCAAAGAATATTTTTTATTCATCCATCAATCAATTAAAATTCCTGTGGAATTTGTCTGGTGGCGGTGTCAGTGGGTTTCTGCCTGTGGAGGCAGAAATGACATGCATCTTTAAACAGGGGCAACGCTGAGTTCCAGTTTCAGGTGGTCTACAGTTTCCATTAGTCATTAGTTATCTGAGATGATCCGTCAAAGGTTCACGTACTGTATATGTTCTCTCAAGTCATGTCAATAATGCATACAGTGGCGGCGAATGACGTCAGGCTGTAACAATCAACAGTACGTTCTAACATGGAGCGGTGGCCTCGACTCATTTTTATCTTACTCATCTAAAGAATAAATGCCAACTCAGCATTATTGTGTTTGTTCTAATCACATACTTGGCAGGTTTAGTTAGAGTCCCGGGTATAATCACAAATACTCCTTGTACAACAATCATAATCTGCTTAAATGCTTATTTTCATGGCACTCTTTGGGAGGGTGTTAATGTTTTTATTTGTTTTTATTTTCTAACAGATCTACTTCTATGCATCATACGTGTTCAAAGAGGCTGGAATAGCAGACAATGCAATCCAATATGTGACCATTGGTACTGGTGCATGTGAATTCACAGCCTGTATAATGTGTGTAAGTATCCCGTGACATAACAGAGAGTGAGCTCCGAGACTCTGCAGTGTGTTTCGTTGCAGATTAAAGGCCACTATACAGTTGGGTTTTAAATGTCCTGCTCTGTGTTCACAACATATGACATAACACAGTTAACTGTAGTCTCACTTGATGATACATTCTGTAGTTTGTTTATTATATAAGTCGTCTTTTTACTTTACATATATAAAGAAAAATATGTTTTGCATTCGAAGTGAATAACTGCAAAGTATACCTGTATTTATGGTGATTTTTCAAAAGTTTGATAAACTGTGCAGTCAGCCTGCAGTCTCCATCTGTCTCCTTATTAATTGTCTGTTGCAAATTAAAAAGAAGGGAAATCAGAGTTTACTGTCAATGTACAAATGCATTTGCATACAGACTTGTATTTATTTATCATGTATTTAACCGGGAAACATTTAGAAACAGTGAGAACTTTCAACAGTAATGTTTTTTTACTGCTCACTGCCCAGATACTAGGATTTCATACACACACACACATCTATATGTGTGTGTGTGTGTTTGTTTTGTTGCCATACTGATTACATTTAAATATTTTTCCAGAATTTGCTGATAGAGCGCAAAGGTCGGAGGTTCATGCTGATGGGAGGTTTCATCCTCATGACCACCTGGGCTGTCGTCTTCACTATTGCTCTGTCATTTGAGGTACGATAAAAAATAATCCTGACGAGATTGTATCATTAAACCTCTGAGAAAAAAATTAATATTGACCACGTTCTAAGCTGCATTGTGTGTGCTTGTCACACAGTTCTGGTTCTGCCTTTACATATCAGCATCCATTAGAGGGAGCCATAAACTATATGGAGGAAAAAGTCCTCCACATAGTTTATAACAAAGTCAGCCTGAAAAAATAAATATATAAAAATCATAATATGATTTTGTAATATGAACATATTAGTGAAATGTTATAAGCTTTATTTATTGATCAATGAATGTATTCATTTTTACTTTTTACCTCTCCACATACACCCAGCACTACATATCCTGGATGCAGTACCTCAGCATGGCCTGTGTGTTCACATACATCCTCAGCTTTGGCATGGGACCAGGTGATATTTGGTTGAGAAATTTTTATTTAACCTCAAAGAGGCTGCATACCAGGTATTCAACCTACTATGTCCAGGTATGCAACCTTTGGAGTGAATGACCTGGGTGACGGAATCTACACGGACATGTTGAGACTTTTATTAAAATATTTTTTTGCTATCATCCAAAAAAACTTGATTCTGCTTCTCCTTTTGGCTTGTCCCTTTTTTATGGGTTGCCACAGTAAATCATCTTTTTTTTAATCTTCCCGTTTTCTTCATTTTCTACTCTGACTCCCTCTATGCTCCCTCACTGCATCCATCAATCTCCTCTTTGTCTCCTACCTGGTAGCTCCATCTCTAGCATTCTTCTACCAATGTATCCACGATGAACATGTCGAAACCTTCTCAATCTGTCTTCTCTAGCTTTTTCTCCAAATTGTTCTGTTTGTGTTGTTCCTCTAATGACCTTGTTCCTGACCCTGTCCATCCTTGTTTCCTGAAAATAATCTTTTTCAGGAAAAGCATCTTTATCTCTGACACCTCCAGCTCTGAATATTGTTCTCTGCCTATTGTTCTCTAGTTGTCCATGTCCATCATGTCCATCATGGCGTAAACGTTTCCCTTCCCTTCATCATATTACATGTAAACTCCTGTCTGACCGTATCTGTCAATCTTTCCATTACCAAAGCCAAACAGAATGCCATAATTAAAATTGAATCATAAAATAAGCTACAAAGTTGCCATCTAGTGGCTTCACCTTCATATGTCACCATTTATCCATTAAACCTTTGGGGCACATCATTTGATGAACTCTAGGCATTGAGTACATTATTCTCACTGCTAATTACAAATAAGGTAATATACTGTTAATATTTTTATATGTGTCTTTGCTGTTGTTCCTCAGCTGGCGTGACGGGGGTCCTGCCCACAGAGATCTTCAACCAAGCCGCTCGGCCTGCAGCCTACATGATTGCTGGATCTATGATGTGGATCAACCTCTTTATTGTTGGGATGGTGTTCCCATTTCTGGTGGTCAGTCCAAGACTCCGTCCATCCTCAGATCCCATCCATATCCAGCTCCAACTACAGTGTCTATTGTTCTCCATCTGTTTTTTCAGAGTGGGTTGAAGGAGTATTGTTTCGTACCTTTCGGGGTGGTCTGTCTGCTGTCGGCGTTGTACGTGGGCATGTTTCTGCCTGAGACCCAGGGAAAGACTCTGTCGGTCATCACCAGTGAGTTCAACAAGCTGAACTTCAAAGGTCAGAACCACAAGCACCCGGTGTCAGCCATGGAGGCTCAGTACCAGCTGGGTGAAGTCGTCCACTCCACATCCCTGTAGAGAAGCAGCTGCACCGACCTTCTCTACCGGTCTTCTCTG
Organism: Paraplagusia blochii; assembly: GCA_016785265.1. Taxonomy (NCBI): domain Eukaryota; kingdom Metazoa; phylum Chordata; class Actinopteri; order Pleuronectiformes; family Cynoglossidae; genus Paraplagusia; species Paraplagusia blochii. The sequence continues at coordinate 126,706 of JAFBJS010054190.1, read as the reverse complement.
AAGAACAAACAAACGACCTGACACGTCTACATCCAGGTTGGTCAAACATGGAGCAGTTCAGACGTTGGACACTTGTCCATCTTTAAAGTCCAGTCCTCTATCTTAAACAAGTTTACACCTTTGGACAGAAGATGGACAATGTGGTGATGACTAGCCAGCCACAGTACCAGGTCTTTAAACTAGGACAACATGTTCATCAACACTCTCCAGACAATAGCAATGTTCTCCACTGTATATATGTACTGTATTCTACTGTATATTCATATACATTCATTTACTGTATGTATATATGAGAGGGGAGCCCACAAGGCCTTCAGGGCATTCAGTGAAGGCCCAAGAAAAAAGTAATGAAAGAATTAAATTTTGTTCAATATTTTTATTCAGTGGGTTTATAAGTCCAAGTAATAATTCCTTTAGTCATTGTTATAAAGTTAGACTGACTTTGCTCAGGAAACAATCAGGGGATAATGGAACAGGAAATTGACCAATCACAAATTTTCTCCACTGGTATTTGGGTAAAATAGCCACTTCCTATGCAGAAACAAGTGCAGGGCCTTCACTTCATTGGTTGGATTATTTCCGTTTGACAGTTTAGCTAAACATAAGCCATATGCTAATTAAAATGAGTATGAGGTAAAAGATGGTGGCGACAGAACTGGAAGTGTATGCCATTTATATATTCACGATGCAATCATACATTTCCAAATAAAATATTAACGAATTCATTTTGTTATTACATCTCAAAATAACACAGAATATACATTTCGACAAATTTAATATTCAGTCTAACAGGTCTCCTACTCTGTCCAGTAAATGCCATGCAATAAATGAACACTAGAGGTCATTGTAGGTCGGTTGACATTGGTTATTGTTACAATTGGTCCAAGTGAAGGCCTAGGGTCCAGGTCCATGATTCACCACTGATATTTATATACTGTACACTACATGGTTCACAAAGATCTATCTACCCACACCTGCACCAACCATCACTCACTACCACCGCCTCTCTTCTCACCTCATCTGAAGTTTATTTCTGATGTCCAAAGAAATTCTTTTGTTTTTCTCTTTAATTAATGTGTTTCAACTTTTAGATTGAAATGTATGGATTTGGTTGCCCAGTAAATAAGAATGATTATTGGGCAGGAAAAAATATGCACTAAAGAATTAAAAAAAATAATTTAGGATGATTTGTAACATTTTGTCAATGTATTATAGTGTTTTGTGTGTGTGGCTTCTGCACTGTGAACTTTTTGATATGAGACATGGATGCGTACAAACAAAAATGTCAAATCTTTCTGTATTTATCATGTAAATAAAAAAGGACTTTCTGATTGAAGTGTTGACTCAAAGTTCTTCATTTATTGAATTGTCAGTTACTAATGAAAAAACAACTACATTGCTATTGACTACTTGTTGTGTTTTGTTGTTTGTTTCCCGCGTTTTTGTTGTTTATGTAAGAATTGTGGGTTTTACATCTTCTTGTTGTAAAAATTCGAACTGGAAAAAACACTTTGAAAACTGTCTCTCAATCTTAAGATTGCTACAGGTTATAGTGATCTCCTAAGGAGAAAAGAAAGAAGACAGGAAATTAGATAATGATAGACAGAAAGGTAGACAGATAATTAGACAAATAAATAGATGAACTTTTTATAATAATACATTATTTATTAATACACAATATATTATATTATATTATATTATTATTATTTAACTAAAAATGAATCAATTGCTGTAAAATTTTTATAAAACTGCAGATTTTCAAAATATTTATTTACAAATTATTTACAAAATAAATAAATAAAATGTGTTTACAAGAGAGAGCATGTGCTCTCATGCATTGAAGCTTGATATAGTCATAGTCTGTTAACCACTTTTTAAGTGACAGATGTCAGACCTACAATACATTTATTTATGTATTGTATTTTTCAGTTGCGCAAAGGTTTGTGATATTTCCCCACCAATATATAAACAATTCTCACTGTAGGCATCAGCGATTATAAGTACAACACAAAGACGGCTCAGTCCATTGTTGCCTCGTCCCTGGAACACACAAATCACAAATCACCTGATAGACACTGTAACTTGTTACTGTATGGCTTGTAAATTCCTGGTGTCATCAGCAGAACACAAGATTTTTGTTGAGAAACACCTTGTTTCTCATTTCTTCACAATGTTTCAAATGTTTAACAGTTTATTCATTGTTTTAAAAATGAGTGGGCTTGGAGACAAGTTGGTTTAAGGATTAGAAACAATAAATAACTTGTATAAAGGAAAACAAGGGAAGGACACAGTCTGAAAAAAAAAGATCCAGAAACACCAGGTTCCATCCAGTCCCGTGGTTGCACATCCTAACTACTTACGTTATAGTTAGGAACTTGACGTCACAGCATGAATGGACAACCCTGGTCAGTTGATATGTAACTTCAGATGACTTCAACATAAACTACGCTCTGCTGCTCCGTCCTGTCAGCATCTGTAAAACGGTCCGAAAAAAATGAAGGCTTTATTACCACGGGTAAGTGAGTTGTTTTGTTTTAATGGAAATTAAGCATGATGACATGAAAGATTTTTTTTTTTCCAATTGTATTTAACATTTATATCTTTTTTTAATTTTAATGCTCTGGTAACATCCATTGCGTGCGTTCAGGGACTGGATTCCTCTCCTGTGGTTCTCCCCAAGGTTTCTACTGGTTTTCTTTTCCCTGTTAAAAGGGATTTTTTTCCCTCTCTATAGTTTTTCCTTACCCTGGCTGAGGGTCTAAGGGCAGAGGATGTTACCAACCCTGTAAAGCCCTATGTGACAAATCTGATTTGTAAATGTTGGCTATATAAAAAAAAGTTTGATTGATTGATTAATTAAATAAAGCTAACAAAGAGTGTAAATAATAGCTTTGGATGTGTGATGAAAATCTAGTGAAAATCTTTTTCAAATATTCCATAGGATTTAATGCTTGTGCTGCAGGGATAAATTATAAAGTATATGGGAATAATCACATCAAGTGAAATTACCTTAACAAAAACCTACATTTGAATTTTCTAACCACCCTGTTATAAACTAAATGCACCAAATTTACAAACACTTGTCGCTGAAACAAAAAAAATAAACAAAGAAATGAACAATGAAATAAAGTGAAATTAATTCATTTTGCTGCATAGTCAAAACTGTACCAACAGGTGGACAGAAATGAAGCCATGAAGTCAGTCAAAAATGTCGTATTTTAAAATTAAGAAAAAGTTTAAAACTACAAATGTTACACCGTACTGTTGTTATTATTAGTACTTTACGTTTAATTTCATTTTGGCCATATGTTAATTGACTGAATCAATTGAATTAATAATTAAAATGATTCAAATAGTAAAATAATTTAACAAATGTAATTTGTAAGAAGAAAAAAAAAATCAAACTTACTAAATCTTGGCCACAAGCAAAGAAGACTACAAATTGGGTATTAGTTTTAGGTATTGCTTATTAATGTTTTATGTTATTGGGCTTATCTGTTCAATTGATAATTGAACAATGTTTACTTATTACTCACATAGCGATACATGCAGGACATGTAAGCGATGTAAGCCTTGGTAGCTCAGTAGATACCGTCTCAAATTACATTCTAAATTATTTCCAGCATATTCGCTACATAAAATTATCCATAAAATCTATTCCATTTTAATTGTCTGTCGCTTACCGAAAAAACATATACACAGGCATTCTTTGCTGGTACGAAAGATGCTGTTCTCAAGTCAATTAGCAATTTCACCCGGAAGTTCCCTAAAGCTGTCTTTAAAATGCCTGTCAAAAAATTAAATAAAAAATGACCTGTGTCAGCTTATTTTAAAAAATGACGAATGAGGCTAAAGGCATGAGTTTTTATTGCTCTGAAATACGAAATAATATGCCAAGGATTTTCTGGTAAAAATTCATCAACATCTTTCAGTGCCCACACAGGGAACTGTAGGTAGAAAAAAGGAGTCAAACCGGTAACATTTGGTCTGTGACGATAATTGTTGCTCCACATAATCCACATGAAAACAAAGTATAGTGTGAGATTCCTGTCAGAAATGGTCATCAAAAATTCAGGTTTAAGAGTTAGTTTGTAAATATCTGTTTTGAGTAAATATCTCTTGGACCTCAAAAATATTAATAACTGTAATAATGATAATTGAGTGTCAACCAAATTTGAAAATTTGAGGGACAACAGCACCACAATAAAACACCCAATATCTACAAAAGCACATGTTAAGCTATAAATGCTTAAATAAGATCTCAGAAAAAGTAAATACCACCAAAGTTTCTATGTGCCAGAACTGAGGAACAGCTTAAATCTTTGGTTTCAAAGGAAGACAATAAATGTTCAAATTAATAAATACAAAAACAAAGCCAAGAAAATCACATATCCTACATATGTGTTACACTGTCATGAAGAATTATTAAACTTGTGTGTGACAAATTGTCAACCACTACAACAGAGAAGCACGTTAGCACATATTTAACCAAAAAGATTTATGTAACTTCCTGTTTGTGAACAGTACTGGAGGCTTTACCTGCTCTCAATGGTGCTGGGAATTGGTGGATCCTTCCAGTATGGTATCCAGGTGTCAGTCATTGCCTCTCCAATGCTGGTAAGAGCGTGAAAATGTCAGTATTTCCCACTACCATAGGGGCTGCACTAAATTAGTTCTTCTTAACCAATTTACAGCATATCCAGAGTTTTGTCAACAAAACGTGGCTGATCAGGTACCAGACACCAGTGGATGCGGCTGCCAACAAGCTCATCTGGTCCTTCATTGTGGCCGTGTTAAGTCTCGGAGCCTGGGCTGGAGCCGTTCACAGTGGAAGCCTTCCTGTCACCTATGGCCGGTAAGGCACTCAAATACGTTAGGGACAATTCAAGATGAGGTTAAAAAAAGATACTGGTTCTGTTTTTAAATTTTGTTTAGAGTAAAAACTAAGGATATTAACTTTTGCCTTCTCTCCAAACACTTAATTTTCTATTTCTGTATCAAACAATTATTATTATTATTATTATTGGAGAAATCCCTGACTGCCACCTATATCACACAACACCATAATGTGAGCCTTCCTGCGATGGTGATCCCACTGAAAGTTATGTGGGTCAGGCGCTGCTATCCTCAGTGCTCCTCATGGACAACCCTGCAGTTGATAGATTCTAACTAGGAGCCTCAAAGCCCCAAGACAGTTGACCATGGCTAACGTATGATGTTAGTCTTTCTGTGTGGCCATGAGATCAAGAGAACTGTTCAGGGTCTTGATGACTGTAGGAATTAACCAGTGTGTTAAGGGCTGAAGACTGATAATAACATTGTTGAGGAAAAGAACAGACACAAGAACAGATGCAGACCCTTAGAAAATGTACATAATAGTTTGTATTTATGCTGGGATTCAAGTTACAAACCATTTGTCATGATTAATAATGATGAATTATGAAAACCATAATATTTTAATGAGAGCTATACAATCATTTGGTTGACTGATATTATCGGCCCAATAATAACACATTACATAATACAGTATCTGTAACAATCATTGGCATTGGTTCCTCCAATAATAACAGTTTTGGAAAATTTAGTGTGCTCTTTTTTGTGGTGTTGTGGATAAACAGCTGTATATTAAAAGAAAAAGCACTAGATGGCAGCTTACTAACAGCTTACCGTACTTAATCTCATGCACACAAACTTGTTTCTACAGACAAATAGATAGATAGATAGATATATAGATAGATAGATAGATAGATAGATAGATAGATAGATAGATTATTAATTTAACATTGGACATCCTTTCTATTAAATGGTAGAGAATCTTCAATAAGGTTTTGATGTATAATTGGTTTGTCAGGAAGAAAGCTCTGCTGTTCAACAACGTTGTTGCCATGGCAGCAGCTCTGCTCATGCTCTTCAGTCGCATAGCTGGGTCTTTCGAGATGATTCTCCTGGGCCGACTGCTCTATGGATATAACGTTGGTATGTACTGTCGATGAGGATGATGTGTGTTTGTCGTCTCATCAGTTTTTGTTCAATTTATTATTTGCTTTCCTCCAGGTCTGGGTCTGAGTGTTCACCTCATGTATCTTGGAGAAAGTTCACCAAAGAAGCTGAGAGGGTTTTTGACTCTGACCAGCTCCATCTTCATAGGACTTGGGAAAGTTATGGGTCAAATTATTGGCATCAAGTTAGTCACTGATCAAATAACAAATCATTTTAGTACAAGTGTTTCTGGGATTTTCTGAACTTTCTTTCTCATTGCTGCTGCTCATGTTTGATGAATTGTCAGGGAGATACTGGGATCAGAGGAAATGTGGCCGTATCTGCTAACAGTGAGTGGCATCCCTGCCATCCTGCAGTTTGTGCTGCTGCTGTTCTTCCCTGAAGCCCCGCGACACCTGTACATCGACAAAGGAGACACAGAGGGCTGCAAAAAAGGTCAGTATTGAGAGCATGTTCCATAACCATAGTTTTTATTTGATAGGTTGAGCTGCTAGGTCTAAACCTCTTGTGATTGCTGCATAGAGTACTTCCTTGCTATGTAGTAATTCCTTCTACAGACTTAGTACATCACAGGTTTTTATGGCAACCCTATCTGGCTTATTTGGCAACTTGTCCAAATTAAACTATTTATTTATTATTATAATCATTTTGATTATAATTTTACCTTTTCAATGGTAAAATCTTAATGCAATGCCAGCATTTCCCTAAAAGATAGCATAGAAAAAACTAAAATAATTTTGGCAATTTTGACTGACATGACTTCCATGCATGAACAGTTGCTCACTCTAGCTACTCCTAATCAGTCCCAAGTCAAATTTTAGAACCATTGTGGCCAGGGAGACAAAGTATTTTCCCATGTCTGTCCTAGACAGAAAAATAAAACAGTAAGAAGAGTGTGCAAACCCCCGCCTTAATCATCATCATAAATTGCATAATATTATTGTATTATCGTTGTATTATATATATATATATATTAGGGGCAGAGGCCTAGTGGTTAAGGAAGCATACTAGGGTCTGCAAGGTCCCCGGTTCGAATCCCACTACCGCTAAGTTATCACTGAGATGCCCCGAGCAAGGTATCATCCCCATACACTGCTACCTGGGCGCTCATTAGCTGCCCACAGCTCACTTTGATGATGGGTTAAATGCAGAGGTCCAATTTCGTTGTGTGCTGTGATGTGAATCACAAGGTCACAATGACAGAAAAAGAAATTTATTTTTTTCTTTCTTTCTTCTTCTGTTATTAACACCCATCCACACTAGTGAAATATTTCCGAAATATATCACCTCCATGTTAATTGGGTAGACACTGTAAGTGTTTTTCATTGTGCTATGTGTGCATCAGCCTTACAGTGGCTATGGCAGGAGGACGACCCGAGTCTGGAGCTGGAGGACATGGAGAAAGAACGAGAGAGCTCCAAGGGAGAGAAGGCCAAAAGCGTGAAGGACGTGTTGATGTCCCGCTGTGTCAGATGGCAGCTGCTGACCCTGGTCATCCCCTGTGCTGCTGTTCAGTTCTGTGGCATGAATGCTGTATGCGTATATACTTGGCATTAGCATTAGTCTGCTTCATCAACACCAATGTGTAAAAGATGTTTTTTTCATTTCTCCTTCAGATCTACTTCTATGCCTTCGACATCTTCCGTGAGTCAGGAATCCCTGAGGAGCAGATGCATTACCTGGCCATTGGTATCGGAGCCACTGAGCTGGTTGCCACCTGCCTGTGTGTGAGTAAAATCAGGATGGAAAGAAGGATTAAGGACAGAGAACAAAAGTTGGACAGAAGGAAGGAAGATGAATGGAAGGAAGGAAAATTGGACAGAAGAAAGGACTGATGGATGAGGAATGGGAATAAGAGAAGGAGGAAGAAAAGAGAGATGAAAGGAAGAAAGGAGAGATGGAAGGAGTGTTGGAGGAGAAGATGGACAGATAGTTGGAAGGAAATGTGGACCAAAGGAAGGAAGGATAGAGAAATGGAAGGAAGGAAAGATGGAAGGTAGGAAAAATAATGGACAAGTGGAAAGAGTGAAAGATGGAATGAAAGATGGACAGAAGGACGAAATGCAGGAAGAATTATAAGTGCAGATGATCCCACTTCCGTACTTCCTGTTTCACATCACTGCTGTGCCTCAGTCCTTTCTGATAGACAGAGCTGGCAGGAAGAAGCTGATGGGTTATGGTTACCTGCTGATGGGTTTAACCATGTCCGTACTTACGGCCATGCTGACTGTCAAGGTAAGTTCTTTCCTTAAGTCTCCTTTCCCGACTTTCTCTGCTTCCTGGTTTACTTAATTTTCAACTCTTTCCTTTCAGCATCTTGACTTCGTCCCATACATCAACATCGGCCTCATCTTTTTGGTCATCTGCCTGTATGGACTTGGACCATGTGAGTTCAGTGGTGCACTGTATACACTCATCCCTGTGCTGCTGCAGTAGTTTTGTTGTTGTATCCCACTCCTGACTTGTTCAAACCAAATGTTATGTTGGATGGTCATGGAGTTGTAGAGTGTTAAACTTTTACTAAACACAAAAGCACAAACTTAACAGTAAGCCACCATATAACGGCACTAAGCAAGGTGAACCAATGGTGGACCTACAATGCTATGACGATGAGCCAATCAGTGGGAACTGAAGCATTGTATGTTTTGGTCAATGTCCTCTAGGTAAGCAAAACTAGCGGCCATGACTTTTAATTTATGTATTGGTGTTTATAATTTTTTTTCACAAAAAATGAGAAGAATATCAAAAGAAAAATTCCATAAAATATTATGTTAAAAAGTAACAAGATTGGAATAAAATCTATAATCTACCAAGGAAGTGAAAGGGGACCTATGACGTAGAGAGAAAAAATAGTTATTAATTTAGTCATTAATTTAGAAAATGAGAATTCTCCACAATCTTGTCTTTACAGCTGGAGTGTCCATGGCTCTGCCTGCTGACCTTTTCCTCCAAGCCTGGCGTCCTTCTGCCTACGTCATCAGCGGGACGGTCAACTGGCTCAGTATGTTTGTTGTGGGCATGGTGTTCGGCTACGTGGTGGTAAGATCTGATCGCCAGATTGATGCTTCCACTGAGTCCGCTTCCTGTTGATCTAACTGAAGGTTTTGTGTGTAGGAGGGACTGGGTCAGTTCTGCTTCCTGATCTTTGTGGTCTATTGCTTCGTCAGTGCAGGATTCATGATTCACTTTGTCCCCGAGACCAAAGGAAAGACCATGGTGGAGATCACAGAGGAGTTCCACAAACTCAACTACAAGAACATTGCAGCAGATACTGAAAAGACTGAAACATCGTACAGTGGCACCAAATTTTAGCTCAACACTCCCTTTTTTTATGTATATATTTTCTTTTTGTCATTATTCAAAACAGCAAGTAGTAGATATGGCTTTATTTTCTATTTCACAAACACTCACCACCAAGTTAGTGTATAAAAATGATGTAATATGGGTAAAAAGTCTGTGTGAAATAAACAAAATGTATGTTTTGTCTTTTGTAGGTATGTAAGCCGATATAATCAGCTGATATTTTATTATTATACTTGTAATGTAGGCATGTCCAAACTATTCCACAAAGGGCCACTGACAGTTTTTGTTCCAACCAATCAGCAGCCCCCCCTGTTGACAGGTTTAATCAATTGATCTAAGTCATCAGACAGCTGATTGGTTGGAATACAAACTAGCAGCCACACCAGCCCTTTCTGCAACACTTGAACCTGATATAATGTGTAGTGCAAATAACGATGAGTGCAGGAACAGAAATCCGAGAGAAAAATCCATACCAGGTTTGTTTCCATTGTGATTTATTTGACGCCGTCATCTCTGAGAAAGATGAGACTGGGTAAGTACAAAAACAAATACTTAAAAAAGTACGTTTGAGTCAAAACATCTTCAAAGAAAGCACGCCGCTCACCCATTTTCTGCAGCAACTTTGCCAAGCTCCAGGGTAACATACCGAGTGAACACAAAGTACATTTTGTGTTTTTTTTTTTTTTTTATTCATACAAAAGTGTCATTGCAAGTCGCTCTGTTCAATTTTCAACCTTTAGAAAAAAAATCCACTGCTGTGCACCGTCAGTATTTGGAAGGCACTTTGCAACAGACCAAAAGCAGAAAGCAGAACCATTCAGATCTAAATAATCAGTGGAAAGAACCGGAGTACCAACATGAAGGAAATAAACCAAACACACTTTGTTAACAACTTCCACCTGATTACAAAACAAAATCACAACTTGAATAAAACTGATGCTGATACCAGCGCAGTGTGGATCAAAAAGAACACACACAAAAAAAAAAAAATCAACAACCTCTGTCTCAGATTTGAGCTGTGCAGCTGGCAGTACAAGTGCTACCAGAGCAGGGGGCGCTCTCACTGCCACCTTCCAGTGATTGACATTCAGATGTCACCTCCACCTGCACGACATCAACGCAAGACGCCGTTTGACTCGCTTGATTGGCCATAACTTAAAAAACTTGTTCAGAAACAGACACAAAAAAATATACATATGTACAGGACCAGCACTGACACACGAGGATCCTATTGGTCCATTCATATATTCATATATGTATTTATATATATGTATATGTAGATGTATAGACTGCGTATAAGTCTGGTATATACACTTGTTACATTCACAATAAAACCATAAATAACAGAGGAATGTTTCGACTTCTTCACAAATAATAAAAGAAAAACAGGGAGACAATGGACAAAAACATGTACACACACTTTTTATCCTAGTCTGACTCACACACACACACTTCAGGGTTCTTCTTTTCTTCTAAAGGGATGAGGAGGTCATCAAAGACATATCACTATACTTTTATGTACTTTAAATTTGTCAATTTTAACCCAATTTATAAAATAAACACAAAGTCAGATTTTTGCATGAGTCACGCATATATTTGTTCGTCATCCATCTTTATCCACCACTGCTATATACATATGTATAAACAGGTATACGTTAATATACATGCATATATATGTATATATATATATATATATAAATATATATACATATATACATATATGTATATACAAACATATATGTGTGTATATACGAATATATAGTATGTATATACAAACATATATGTGTATGTATAAATATATATGTGCATGTATACTAAATCAGTGTGACTATGCAGCGTGTTTGGAACATTTATACAAAAAAAAATGCAAAAAATACATGACATTTACTAATTACATAATTGCATATAATTTCAATTGTTCACCCATTGTCCAGCGTAGCCAAACCACTTCAGTCGGGTTTGTTTTCATCACAGGAATGTTGCAGATTAGACACACTTTAAATGTTAAGACTTGGTTTAGAAGTTGTGCCGTTAGTGCAAACACAGTCAGGTTCACCGAAAGATTGAGTGGGAGGGTCATGGTGGTGGTCAGTACGAGACGGGTACAGGAAGAGTTCTTCGAACGTAAACTTTCTTTTCTTTATTAGCTATAATTTTTATTCAAAGGTCTAAACTCAAATGTGACTTTCAGGGCCATCACTGGTAGCTTTTCCAGCTGGGGATGCAATTGTTGAAGGGCTAAAGAGAGCACATCACCCCAACCTCCTTACCTAGCTTCTGGTTTCAGGTTCTGGATTTCTATACCAAAAAAGTACTGATTGTTCTACTGCTCTGTTTGCCATTCTGATCCCTCTCTTTCCCTGATAAATCTTTTCCCCCCACAGTTGTATGACGGTAAAGTTGAAAATGGAATTATTAGAGAGATTACAGAAATATTAGGGCACAAAGATAAGAAGAGAGTAGCCGACAGATGAGTGTAGCTCATGAGAAATACCACGATTACTGAGCCAATCATAGAGAGGAACAGAAGAGCAGGATCAATAGGACATACTCATTGTATAAGCCAGGGATATGCTCTTGTTGAGGTTAACAAAGCTACCAGTGATGTCTTCTGACTTATTTTTTTACTTGAAAAATGATTTTTTTTTTTATTTTTTGCCCTTTTGAACATTATTTTTTTCACAAATTTATAAAAATATTGGCGTTCATAATAATTATTGGTAAAAAATATTTATTCACTGCAAAAAAAAGGCAAAAATCTGCAATGAAGTGAAGGTGAAAGGATAACACTGTAGATGTGCGTTACGGGTGTGATGCTGGTCGAGTAATTAAACGTCCGATACAGAAATACTTCCTCAACCATCACTCTTTACGCTAGCATGATTTCTTGTTGCGGCGAAAACAATTGCATTACTTTTGGTTGAGGCAGTTGGATGAAGGAGTGATTTTTTTTTTCTTTTTTTTTTTTTTTTTTTTTATGTCCACGCCTTCAGCTGTTGCACAAGACACACAGTAGCCCACGCTGCTCCATTCCAACTCATAATTTACAGTAGGAAAAAATACTGAATAAAGCAAATCACAAAGATCCTTGTTCGACAATAAAAAACCTGGTTACAACAAAAGCAGAGCAGGAATAAGTTAATAAAATAGAATTTTGCAGAATTTATCAAAATACACTCAGGAAAAAATAAACCTGACCTTGGTCCCTGTTGGTTGAGAGCGAATGAACGGAAAACATTTCACCGAGGTTTCTGGGGATGGAGGTCCCAACAAGCTCAAGGCAAATTTCAAGAACGGTTTAGATCTGGTTTAGATTTCACTTCAGAAATAAAAAAATATATCTTTAAAGTTTACAAATCAAATGGCTTTTCTTCCTTGGTTTTCTAGTTTTTAAACAAATTATTGTTGACTGAACAACTAACAAAACTTAGAAAAACTAGTTAGAAAATTTAGAACAAAACTAAAATATCAAACCCAAATTGGTTTCCTAGGTCTCTGCTCAAGAAAATGAATACACGAAAATAAATAAAATAATAATATTAGTGCTTTGCTCTGAGGCCTGGGGATACTATAGTGACCTTCGGAACAATTCCATCCAATGAGGTTAAGGTGATTGAATGAAACCAATGAGGTAGCTTCACTCCTTTCACTAAGAGCAATTCATATATATATATATCAACATATATATATAATTTTAAGCTTTTCTTTCGAGTGCGATTTCAAAATTCTTCAACATTTTTTTTTAACTTCAGCGATGTACACTTCTACTACTGACACCTCAGCAGCTTTGACAGCAAAACCGTTTCTTGTAACAATGAAAAATGCCCTGGGCCTGTGTGGGACGTTGATTCTTTGCTTTTTTTTAACCAAATTTGCAGACGAGCTCAACACTGCATTGAAAAAAAAAAATTGCAAAACTTAGACACAACAGGATCATAACAACAGGGTGGTACATAGGCTTCTAATAGTGGAGTTCTACAGATTCAGAAATTAAAACAAAAAAAAAAGATCGAGTTGTTTGACCTTTTTTTGGAATTTCCCCTTTAAACAGGCTTGCAAAAGAACCTGAACAAATAAAGAATATTATAAAATTGCCAACAAAAATGTCCAGAGCTGATCATGGAAAGAGTCAGATCAGGACATTTGAGAGATTTACTTGTAATGTTATACTTGAAGAGAAAAATAATATTAAGGGATTGTTTTAACCCTGCTGTTTTTCTGTTTTGTGAAATATTGTTTTTCTGTATGCAAACTCAAAAAGTTTACTAAAAAGCTTCTTATCCTAACCTCAACAGAATTTTCTTCAGTAAACCTGCAATAAAAAAAGGTAAATGTTGAGCTCTGTTCTCTTGTTGCATCGAGGTAAAGAAGTCTGTTGTCACAGCTGTTATGGAAACGAAACAAAAAAAAAAAAACTGCTGTGAAGGTCAGGAGTCGTTCAGTGTAAATGGGCCAAGAGACAACAAAACTTTTCTCACTTTCAAAATACAGTAATGTCAGGAACACATGTGCAGCCAAGATTAACATAAGAGCCGTGAACTACAGGAAATCCTGCAAATATATTAGACACGCCCAGTTCGGAGGAAAATCCTAACCTCCGTGTCGATTCTTCTTCTCAAAAGCAACATTTACACAACGAGCATTCTCTGGAAAGGTAGAAAAGATAGGAACTGTGAGTCAGTGTGACAAAAATATCCGTTACACATATTAAGGAACTTAAGCGACGGAGAAAAGTAGTCTTGAGGCAAAGTTTTTCCCAAAAAACAGAGCTTTGTCTGCGGGCGACCCGGCTTTGTCCCAAAAAAAGAAAAAAAAAAAGAAAAGAAAGAGAATCTCCCGTAAAGGTTGTCACTTCCCTCCAAAGTCCAGTCCGCTCTGACCTGCCTCGGCATCCACCAGTGAAGACGCGAAGGCTGATTGGACGATCTGGAATCCAAAAGATTCCAGCAGGGACATGTTCTGTTGGGGGGAAAAGGGCGAGGTTAGGGAGGGGGTCAGTTCACTGAGGCCTGACCTGGAGAGGCCCTGGGATTTCAGGGCTTTGTGAACCCGGTGCTGGTGCTTGTTGAGGTAGGACTTGGTGCGGAAAGCTTGGCCGCAGATCCCGCAGATGAACTTCTTCTCGGGGTCTGTCTTGGTCTTGGACTCGTCTGGAGATCCAAGCGTCCCCGAGGAGGTCCCTCCGTTACAGGACAAAGATTGCATTTCCAGCTCAGGTCCGTCGGATTTTTGCGGCGATTTGAACTCCTCATTGTTGGACAGTTCTCCAAAAGAAGGGTCGGATTCTTCGGACTCCAGGTGAGGACATTTCTCTGCATTCTCCTGCCCCTCTGGAAGAACAGGACAAAGACAGAAATGAGAGAAGTGGAACTAGAAGGACACTGAACACCGAACTGATAACTGATTACTAAGGAAGCACTGAGGAAAAAAAAACAAACATGTGTGACCCACAAACTAAAATTGTAAGTGGATGGAGAGGAGCCAACGATTTTCAAAAAAAAAAAAAAAAAAGAAAACGATTTAAAAAAAAAAAAAAAAAAAAAAAAAATTCACATGAAGAGAAAAAAAAAAGAAAGAAGAACTCAGCCACAAAGCCATACAGTTATCTCACTCATCCATTTGCCCCTCTTCCACTGAGTTCCTCACTGTGCTCATCCAGCCAGCGGGCCATTCCAACATGTCATGCCCCCAACCCACCCTTCCGTCGGACGACACTGACCTGGAACAGTCCCCTGGACGGGGAAACCCGGCCCCCCGCCACTGGAGTGACATTCCCAGAAACAGGGAGCCTCACCTGGCTTCCCCACGAGCAGCTCAGACTGCTGGCCCGGGGCTACAGGAGCAGGCGGGGGTAGAACTGGGTGTCCAGGGGGCATGTGAAAGTGGGCCCCCGCCTCATTGGAGGTAAGAAGCAGTTGGTGACTGGCACTAAGGCCTGCATGAAAGCCAGGCCAGGGAGAGAGGAAGAAGGAAGGAACAGACACAACAGTCCGATGGACAAAAATCGGCTTCATGTCAACACTAGTACAAACCTTTCGGATGAATAATACAGATAAAAAAAATCTGACGTTTGATAATTTTTTTATTATTAATTTACATCACAACGTATGATATTAACTTTTGCCGATATCTAAATTTGCCCACATTGTTCAACACCCATATGTGCTTGAATCCAAGTCCAGAAAAGGATATAAAAAAACGAAGTAGTTGGCCCAATATTAGCATCTTAAACAATATCTATAAGAATTATTGTTGGTTTGTCCTTCAGTAATAAAAAACACAATGCAAGGGTTTCACCAAATCATTATGTATTATGTATGTATTATATATCAAATTATTATTATTATGATTGGGGGGTAAATGGCAGTATATTAAAGAAAAAGTCACTAGATGGCAGCATTGTAGATATAATTAATTCAAATACAGTACAGATAAATAAATACATCTATGAAGGCCTGTATTGATTGGTTTCCAGGTATATTGGAGCGAAATTCCATTGATGTACCAGCCCGATATCAGCATAATTATTAACCTCCTCAGGCCCAAGCTGTATTTTTATATGCATTTTTTTTTTATTTCTTTCTAAAAACTAAAAACTGCCGAAATTTCCTTCACGGTAGAATTAATAAATAGGAATACAATTTCTCTTCTGGGACCAAACAATTCCACAGTGCACACGCTTGTGGACACAAAAGCTACAAAGTGCTGTCCACGTATGTGGCCACTAGGCCTTAGGAGGTTAATATCGCAGCGAAACGGTATACGTTTTTCCACAGATATTTAAAATACGCTGGACCCTCCTCACTGGGTCCTGACACTGACCGTTGCATGATAAGGGTTTTCATCAAACTGCACCTGAAGGCATAATAACAATACTGGATGCTACAGTGAATATTTGTATAACTATATATAACTTATATAACTATAATTCATAATAACCGCATGGGGCTGGTCATGTGAGGGAGGGGGGCAAGATTTAAACACTTTATATGGAGTGTTTTATGCAGCTAAGTAAAACAAGACAACTAGGAATGGATTCAGTGAGACAACAACGCAGCTGTCAAGTACGGTATAGAACAGCCAAGAGACTATTCTGGCTCTATACAAAAGAGATGAGACAAAAAAAATAACTCTTGCATTTTTCAATAACTTATGTTAGTGTATTTTATTTTGTAGCACAGACTGTTATTTATAGAATGCCTTTGGTCGGCCATCACAAGGATTTGGGGGAAAATCACATGCATATATTGGTATGGGTTATATCAGTATCGGAAATTAAGTATTTGGGCAATATCGGCAAAAGTTAATATCGCACATCCCTAGCTTTATCACTGAATCTCTGACCTTTCGCATTGATTCCTGGGGTTTTTCATTAACTTCTGACACAATTATTTAAAGAAATGTTCTATATTGAAGCTTTTACAGCTCAATACAACAGAAATTGTGATTTTTTTTTCAATTCTGACATTTTCAAGGCTCTCTGTCTGCCTCACTTCATTAGGCTGGAGAAAACCTGTTGCAGTTTCATATCGTTAAAATCAAGAAAAAAAATAAGATTTTACCCACTGAGCTTCACCCGTTTCTCTGCCAGGGTCAACAAGATAATGTTCTGTGTATCCCCACGGTCTGTTACTGTTACTCCGGAAAAACGCTACATGTTTCAATGACTCTGGGGCAAATGGAGGAGCACATTCCAACAGTCATGCAACACTGTGCACTGCTTAGAAGAGCTGCAAGCGGGCAAAGCCAAGCAGGAGGAGACACCCCCGACAACCCACCCCAATGGGTATATGCTGCCATGGCCATGCAGGACACACAGGTGCAACCATGTGAGATTATGAGAAAAAAAAAATAAAAATTCTCCCTGTTTGACTGAAATAAAAAAGAATTTATACCTCCCACACAGGGAGATACCGAATGACCAAATCATTTCCAATGTGGATCAATGTAATTTGTCTAAGTCAATAAACACAACATTTTGTCCATAAGTTGCGATGACACAATAAATAACATGGCCAAAGCACTGATTTGATCCTCTGCACTTTATCTCCACTGTACACAACTGGGATATAAAAATACATAAAAAATGATGGTCATTCACTTTGACATAGAATTGAAGCAGTGAGAAATGAGAAGAAATTAGTGTAAAACAAGATATGATCCAGTATGTGATGGATGTGAAAAACCCCATCGGAGATGAGCAAGAAGGAAACGGCACCCTAACAGGAATACAGAGAAAGGGTAACTCTAATCTACTCTTAGGCCACTCCTGGTGTACAGCCGATTAGTTTAGTTGTATCAGCTGAGCTTCATCTTGGACCTTGAAAGATCTGTTGTTCCACTAGAGTTTCCTCTGACATCAACCAGAAACTGATGAAGTTCCTCAGATGAGGAAACAAACACTGGATATTCTTCAAACGCTCAAACAGCTTAGTTAATAATTTAGGCAATTTGCTAATTATACTTTTCACCAATGGGTGGAAATAATAACCACAATGTTTCAGCCAAGCCAGGCAGCAAATGGAGGGGACAGGGGAGGTGAGGTTGATGTCACCCTGGTGTCTGAAACACAAACAGTGATGCAAAAATTCCCCACAAAGCAGCAAAGCACAGTGAAGCCAAAGACACAGAACTCTGGGATGGGGGAGGCGTCTGCTTGCCTTCCACTGAGGACTGGCGTCCCATGTGGTAAGCGGTGCCGTTGTGCATCTGCAGCCCCCCCCTCACCTCGGGGAAGGTGTGCATTGTGGCAGAGGGGGGCAGTGGAGAGCCATGGTGTGTCTTTATATGCACCTTAAGGTAGGAGGCGGTGGAGAAACCTGGGACCAGAAGAACAAAGAACAAGGCAATTGTTGTACACAATACAAGCCTTGGCTGAAGGAGCGTCTGAGATGGGGCTTCTGGGTATTTAGAAAGTCTGTGTCTGTATCATTTCTGACATATAACACAGTTTTAATATTGAGGGATCCCTGAGGGTTTTAGTTGACACATCAAAAAGTCAGTACACCTCCAAAAAATTATATTAAAACTGGATTGTGGCACTTGGTTTAATACCGTATTTTCACAACTATAAGGCGCACATAAAAGTCTTAGATTTTCTTCCAAATGTACGGTGCACCCTATATTGCAGTGCAATCTTGTGTCGTAAGATGGACGTAGTAGAGAACACCACGAGAACGTTAAAGGGGTAAGTGTGGGCGTAGTTTTGCTCCTGCTCTATTTTTAAATACGCACACCTGATGCTTGTGTGTTGTTGGTGTAAGGAGGATGTAGAAGGGGACGCCATGAGAACGTTAAAGGGGGAAGTGTGGGCATGGATTGTATAGAAAAACCCTTATGTGTGTGTTCTGAGACTACGCCTTTTAGTTTGGTGTGCCTTTATGGTCGGGAGAATACGGTAATCTAATAAAATCAACTAAAAAACCTGTGAGGGTTCAACTTGAAACAAACAAATTTGATTTCTCCTGTCGTTCTTCTGCCAGTAAGAGATCTTTTTACGGTCTAATTTGAAAAAAAGATAGATTCAACGGTTTATCTTTCCTTTCTTGCACAGTACTAGTTTATCTAAAAGAAAACCTTACTTGGAGCAATCACAAAATCAACATGCTGCTCAAAATGTACCGAGTTACGTGATGATAATATTGAGCTCATCTCAACACTTTCATCACTCCTGCATCACCATCTGCCGACAGATTCAACTCAGTTCACACTAAAATGAATCAGCCTTATAAAGCTGTTGGATACCAATCCAGCCAAATTACAGAAGTTACAAAATAAAATGTGACCCAGGGGTGAACCAACAAACAGACAAACAACAACCGTCTCTGGTCTCAAGTGAGTTGGAATATTAACAGCTTTGTTTCTGCAGCAGGAAACTGTGAAACTGGATCTGATTGGTGCAGCAGAAGAGAAGTGCGAGCAATGCTCGCTGACAGCGACATAAAACACCCATCACTGCACTTCCAGATGGAGGTGGTGTGTGTTTGAAGTTGTGAAATTCTCTGTCACACCTTCCTCAGTCGAGGAGTAAAACAATAGATATGACATGTTTTTCGACAATTTGCACAGGCCAGGGTAAAATCAACATCAGGAGCATAAGAAACTGGGGTCAAATCCTAAGACCATCATCTTTATGACTCATTGTCCAAATTCTGGACAATAAGTCATTCCAGACTATAAGTCGCCAGTTAGAGAGCCCTCTAGCGGCTGGCAGAGTTGAAATAACAAACATAAAAGTCACGAACCCAGCCAAAAAATGACTCGTCTTCAAAGACTAGCCAGACAGCAGGGAATGCCAAACTATTACCTTTGTTGCAGATGCCACAGTAATTGTGTGTCCCTTCGCTGTGTTTTTTCAGGTGGTCAGTCATGTACGCAGCACGCAGGAACTTGCCACAAACTTTGCACGGGATTTTGTCCTCATGGCAGGCGAGGTGTGACCGCAGGCGATCTCTTGTGGCAAAGGAGGCATTACAGATCTGGGATGTGGGAGGACAAAAACAATCCCAGTCATTTGAGACAATCTTTAACTGACTAATGTTTATGATGCAAAACTTTGAGCTGTGGACTAAATAGTACCTGGCACTTGTGTGGTCTCTCTGTTGTATGGACCTGTTTTATGTGTCCATTCAGATGGTCAGGTCTGGAAAAGAAAAAAAAAAAAGGTTTAATTTAAAAGTGTTGTCGTCTCTTATGTTTCTGTGGTTTTGTTGTGATCCATCCATCCTGGTGCAGAGTAAAGATTAAAATAATTTAAAAAAAATGCAATGATTCAATATTCCTTCTTCCTTTCAGCTCGTCCTTTTTTCAGGGGTTGCCACCGCAACTCGGCACTCATCTCTTCTCTGATTGCAACTTCCTCCATGTCATCCCTCACTGCATCCATCAATAGCCTCTTTGTCTCCTACCTGGTAGCTCCATCTCTAGGATCATTTTTTTCTACCAATATATCCACTGTCCCTCCTCTGAACATGTCCAAACCATATCAATCTGGCTGCTCCTACAGTTTCTTCAAACCTTTCTGTCTGTATTGTCCCTCTAATCACTTCAATCCTGATTCTGTTCAACCTTTTCGCTCCTAAAGAGAATCTCAGCATCTTTAACTCAGCTTAGCCTCCTGTCTAGTTCTTGTCCACTCTGCCTATTACTGGTGTCTCTAATCTATTCATCATGGCTGGTCTCACAACTCTCCGGTAAACCTGCCCCTTCATCTTAGCTGACACTCTATCACAGATCACTCGTGACACTTTTTTCCCAGCTGTTCCGTCCTGCCTCCACTCTATATTCTTCCCCTCTTTTCCCCAATCTCCACTGCTCTGAACAGTTGTTCCTCAGTACGTAAACTCCTGTTCCTTCTCCAACTCCGCTCTTTGTAAACTCCTTATTGCACTGTTCTCCCTTTCAATTACTCAGTCCCGCTATTACTGACCTCCATTCCTCTTCTCCCTTGTGCAAACCTCCATCTTTCAAAGTTCTCTTCTAGCAATAATTCAATATTCAAATAAGGAAAAAAAAACATGCTTTGAAAACTAATAAATAACATTCAATTTTGATTAGTCTTCTAGTTCTAAATTTACTATTGCTACTAACATTTCTTAAAACGCCCAGCACAGGTTTTTACCATTACAGAGGACGATCTGCTATGGCGAGACAATACCGCACCACAAAAACATGTGACCATGAGACAGGAAATGAGCATTTAAAAATCCCCCACTGTAATCGCAAACATTGGGTTTGTCACTTCAGAAAAGATCCAAATGTCCTCCTGACAATGATGATGTCTAAGTTCGAGTATGTACATCTGTCAAAAAAAAAAAACCAGACTGTATTTCTTGTATGAGGTTATAAGCCTGGATATAACCCTGCTGTACTTAGATCAATGTTTAAAGAGTTCTTCCTGTTCTTTCTATCAACTAGTTTACTTCTTTATGATGATTATAAAAGTCATCCAAATATCATTGTAAAGAGGTTCATGTTTTGATTAAAAGAATAACAACTAAAACATAACAAAATAAAATAATTACATTTAAATTAGCTTTTAAACCACCACTACGAATTTGCTGCAATAACAGAAAAAAACACAAGAGGCAGCATAGAGCCAAGAAGCTATTGAAATAACGCGTTATGAAATGATTGCCAGTACAGACCGATCCCTGTGCTAAATTCTAGTACCCACTCTGGTCTGGTATCTAAAATATGTGCCCACTTCTGTGATACCTCAACATTGTCCAAACACTTAATTTCAGATTCTGATATCAACCAATACTGATGTATATAGAGCTGGTAACAGTGGTAAGAATTATTTATTTATCTGCGCAAACTGCTTTATGAGATCAATGAACTGCAATGCTGCCATCTAGGGACTTTATCTTTAACTAGGCAGTTTTCCCCAAACCTAAATCGGCATTGTGTTATTGTGTTTTATTACTTTATTAAATGAAAAAAATGTAATTTTTAACCATTTGCCTGTTATTAGCCTCCGATACACGGGGTGGCGCAAGTGAGTAACGGGCTCAGTGAACCCTCATACGAAACTGCGTTTTTGGCCAAACATTAAATAAAGTACAGTGATGACAGTCTCTGTGATCATTGAACAACAACAAAGTTTCACTCTGTATCCCTCGTTGATGAAATTAAAGTTGTGTTAATTGTTAATTAAACCAGCGGAGCCGTCATGGCTGCCGTCATCACATCCCAAAACAAAGACTCACTGATCATAAAAGCTGGGCTCACCTGGAGAAGCCTTTACCGCAGCTTTGGCACACATACGGTTTCCCCACGGAGCCGTCGTGGGATCGAACATGGTACGACATCCTGTCTTTGCGTTTGAACCGGAGACCGCACACGGGACACGCGTACGGTTTTTCACCTGAGTGGGAGAGCTTGTGTCGGTTCAGGTGGTAAACGTCACGGAAAACTTTGCCACAGATGTCACAGCCAACGTGTCGCCTGGTCCTCTCCCGTTTGCGACCGTTGTCCATTCCCAGCCCTCCGTGTAACTGCAGTCCGTTCTCCACCAGCCCTGGGTGGGAGAGCAGGGACGCTGATGACAAGCTGTCACCGAGGTTGTTGATGCTGTTGTGGCTGCTGGAAGCTCCGTGCTGGGCTTCGTGGTTCTTCAGACGAGACGCCTCGGTGAAGGCTTTCCCGCAGGTTCCACACGGGAACAGTCCGTTGTCCTTCATGGTGTTGTGGTTGAAGTTCAGACCATCGGCAAGTCTCTTTGGTCTCCCTCTGCTTTTCTTAGATCCCGGTGCGTCGGCGTCCTGGTGGATGGAGTTGCCGGTCATTCCTGTCGACGGGGAAACCGACAGTCCCTCCACGGGCTCCAACATCGGCATGGAGCTTTCCCCGCCACCCTCCAGCAGCACCACGGCAGCGGCTTCCTCGCTCCCGTCCACATGCATCTGACCGTTCAACAAGAGTCCCGTTCCGTTCACCAGATCATGTGTCACCGGGAACCCCAGTTCCGAGGCTCCGGTGGCCTGGAAGAGGCTGGCGTCCCCTCCTCTCGCGGTCGGTACGAGGATCTGCACGTTGGACTGCTTGATGACTTCCTGACAGATCTCGATCACCGACCTCATCAGCAGGAACTTGGCTGCTGTCATCAGCTCCGGGAAACACTCCAATCGCACCACGATCCTGGAGGTGTAGGCGAAGTCCAGGATGTCTTTGAAAACTTTAGGGCTGATCGTGTGCATCTCCAGCTCTTTCGAATCTCCGTCGCTGTCCGCTTCGCGACTGAACACCGACTCGAAGTACTCGCTGCAGGCGGCCAGCACAGCCTTGTGGGCTGGGAAGCTTTCCTCGCCGACGCGCAGGACCACATCGCAGAACCTGCCTCCATCTTTCCTCTGAACGTTGAGGTTGTGTAGCATCTCCGCGCTGTGCCTGCTCACCTGGTAGGTGTAGGAAGAAGTCCAAGACGGCTCCGCTACTTTCTCCATGCCGAATTCATCCACTAACGACGCTTGTTGGCGACAGCGGCCGGAGGAAAGACGGGCTGTTCCGATGAGCGGGTGAGGAGGGACCTAACAAAAACAACCGACAAACAATCTCACCTCCTCGTCCGTTTAGCATCTACCGTTTAACGTTAGCAGTAGCAGCAGGGAAAAATGGCAGCCCCCCAGCTTCCTGTGAACTCTGACCCTATCTTGACGGGTGGGGGTCGATATCATATTGTCGGTGGGTGTAAAATATGATACGTTCGTCAAACTCTGCCTGACGTCCAGCCTCCGTCACAGTGGCCTCCGCTCGGAGGAACGTCGCTTCGCCGCGGACCCTCGTGTTTTCGTGGAGAAATGTGAACACGCAGCAGGTCCACTCTCTTCCTGTCTGCTCTGTTTGTAAGAGCGACCCCTCCCCCATCAGTCACCAACCTACCCAGCCAGCCAGCCAACCGCCCCCTCCCTCTGTGTCAGCTAACCCCAGCGGCATTATTGTACCACACTGTGCCACCTCGTCAGGTCTGTCTGGTCTCCACGTTAAGAGACAAAGCAACCAGACACCGAAGGTGAAGTGTTGGTAAACATCTAGAAAAGTTTCTTGTGCTGACATTAACCAGGCAGCTAGAATTATTACAACATAATCATATTAAGTTTGTCCACTGTGGGCTAATGTACGTACAGTAACCCAACATGGCTGCACTTGGATTCAAAAATGACCATTGTGTAAAATCATTAAATTTAATTAATAATAATTAATTTTAAATCAATCTTATCTCTGTGTTTTTCTATCAGTCCATTGACCTGTCCTCCATGTCAACTCCACTCTGCAGATGTATTTCCATCAGATAATTCTTTCTTTGTCCAATTCTGGGGTCACACCAGGACACAACATTGTTGGAGTTCCCTCTAAGATTTGAAGTAGCTTGAGTTATTAAAGATGTTTTCATTTAGATTTGGTTTCATTTCTGAATTGTAATTGTTACTTCCTCGGAAAAAAAAACAAAACATTTTAACGTATTTCTGGAAAATCTTTTACAGTTCAGATCAGATAGGAGTGAGAATAGACAGCAGCTAGAAGAAAAACTAAAAAGTTGGAGGTTTGGACTAGAGAGAAGAATAATAAGTCAGTCGCATCATGTGACTTAATGAAATGGAATGGTAAGGTTTCAAGATGCAGAGGTGGTGCAGGAGTTTGGGTACTTTGTATCATATGTAAGTTCATAGCGGCTGTAGAAGAGAGGTGAAGAATAGAGTGAAGGCAGGATTGAACCGCTGGAGAAAAATGTCAGGAGTGACCTGTGATAGAATAGGGTCAGCTAAGGTGAAGGGAAATGCTTATTGGACATTGTTGGGAGACCAGCCATGATGTATGGATGGATTAGAGACACTAGCAATAGGTTGAAGACAAAGCCGGAGGCGGCAGAGTTAAAAAAGCTAAGATTCTCTTTAGGAGTGACAAGATCAGGAATGAGGTGGTTAGAGGGACAACATAGACAGGTTTGGAGAAAAAGCTAGAGATGCCAGATTGAGATATTTTGGAAATGTTCAGAGGACCAGTAGATACATTTGTAGACAAAGAGGAAGGCCAAATAGGAGATTTATGGATGCATGATGGAGGACATGGACATGCGTCAGTGACAATTGAGAAAACGGGGAAATGGGAAATTTTGTTGTGGAGAACCCCAAAAAGGGTTACCACAGTGGGGGAAATAATTGTCCAACTTTCATGTTAACAGTATGCCTACTTCAAGTAGTTTCAGTTTTAAAAAACACAAGAATCTTTGAAAAAAAAAAAAAAATCAAAACCAGACTTGCAATAGGAAACTACATATATATAAGGCAATTATACATTGTTACTCAAGTTTTTATTTATTAATTCTTTTTGTGCTTTCAGCACAAACTGCATCCCCAACACCTTCCAGACCTTGACAGTGTGAATAGCGCTGTCGCGAACAGTAACACAGAAGGGAGAGGATACATTTTGAAAAGGAAGGAAAAAAAAAAAAAAAAAAAAGGCACAACCATCCTTCCTCAGCAGTTGTCTTATCAAGCTCCTGCTAATTACCTTAACTGGAAAGGGCCACTATTCATACCACAACACACAGGTTGGGTGAAAACTATAATCTGCAAACCAAATGACCCATCCACAGTGTGAGGGAGAAGAAGGTTCAGGGTGGACAAGGAGGAGGAATGCTACCATCTCTGAGTGACCATCTCACAGCTGAGTTGTCCGTAAGAATTCCAACCTTCCCCAAACCCAGACAAAGAAACAAAACCACCATAACTATATACAGGGATCATAACATCATTTCCCACAGTCTGTACAATTAGGCCTATACAATATTTACTGTGCATTATCTAATAAAAAAAAAACAAATCAAAACAAAATCTTCACTCTGTTACAAAAAAAACCCACCCCCATCTCCATCCATTCCCTCTTCTAATGCAGTGATCAAGATCCAAGTGATGACATGGTTCCGCTGTCCAGTTTTGTTCACTGTCTATCAAATTAAAATTCACATTTCTATGGTAACGAGGTGGAGGAGACACGCTGAGACAGGGATCGGAGGGGGGGGGTTTCCTGCTATCCAGCACAGTTACTTCCTCACGGCCGCAGCTCCAATTCATCTACACTTATGACCTTGGCTGGCATTGAAGGAAGGGGTTGTTCCAACACGTCTGTTCCGAACCACTTGGACAGGCCAAGAGGGGGGCTGGCTCCGTGCTGCTGAGGACCATTTGTCCGGTGGGGGCCTTGGCTCTGTGACAGAGGTCCTTGAACACCTGGATGAACTATAACAAGAGGTAAAGGAAAAAAAAGATGAATCAAGACACAATACATTCCCTCACAGCATTTTAATAAATAAAATTACTTAGACATCTGCCAAATGTTTTGTAATCTAAATGAGGCTGATGAACAAGTCAAAGACAATGGGAGATACAAGAATGCTCCGTTTCTTCTTTACACATTCAGAATAATGTTTAGCAAACAAAAAACTAGTTTCCCAGGTAATTCTGTGATTAGACGACAAAAGGAAAAAAAAAAAAGTGACGAGCTATATGGACAAGGAAATTTTTTATTTATTTTAGTTATTTTTATAACATGCTGCTTACTGTTGTTCTACGTATCCATGTTCATGCTTGTGCAGTGTGGCAGGTTGACGTAGAATTTGTGTGTGTGTGTATTTGTATTTGACAAATTTGTAAATGTATGTCTATCCCACATTTGTGAGACGATAATGTCGTAACCCTTTGTATTATACACAAAGCAAGACACACTACTGAGTCAAAAATAACCCAATCCCCAAAATAGTCACAACTGAAAAATTGTGGCACAACTCAACTCAAGAGCAACTTTCTCATACTGCAAATTACATCAAATGAAATGATTCCAGTCTTCACTGTCTTGTGAAGCTATTAAGTCCCCCCCCCACAACACCCTAACAACTTTTTGAATGCCGACTCTTGACTCACTTGGTCTCTGTTGTTGAAGTTGCTGCTGCATGACTGCTAGCTGCATTTGAGTATTTGCTCTTGGAGGTAGTAGTGGATGCCCTGGGGCACCAAGAGGGTACAGCGGTTGTCCAAGGAGAGCAGAAGGCAAGCTTTGGAGCTGCGCAAGATCAACATGAGATGGAAATATACCTGCCAAGATAAATTGAAAAACTTAGAGAAAGAAGGGATGAGAGAAATAATAATGAACTGAATCTGACCGCCTTGAGTCAACTGCTGAGTGAAACCACTGCACACTCACCCGCTTGCACCAGTGCAGGTCCCAGCTGCTGAGGCTGGATGCCCTGGGCTAGCATTCTCTGAACCACATTGGGGTGAAGCTGTGGAGGTGGAGGACGCATCATAGACACGTGTGATAAAAGTGGGACTGGGTAGACAGGACGAGGAAATGATGACGATGTCCCCGGAGGTGCCATGGCTGGTGGGTGAGGTCCTGAAGAGCCGGGCCTGAGACGCTCCTGGTCCTTGGCAGGTACCGTCTGTGTACTGGCCTTGACTCCAGAGTGGCCTGCACTTCCGTCGGTTGCTTCCAGGTATGCGTCTGGAGAGCTGTTTTCTGCAGTCACATAAGCCCAAAATGTTTGAGTTTTGTCATACGTGATGTAAATATTGTTTAGCACCGCGCATACCATCTTGAGAGTGAGCTGCACCCTCCTCCTTGTTGTCTGGGCGACTGGAAGGTTCATCCTTGCTCTTCTCTTTAGTGGCGTACATTTTCCGGATCACAGAAGTAGGAGTAAATGAAGGAGACAACTATTGAGGGGAACAAAGCCATGAGGAAACTGTTGATTATGCAGTTTAACATCTGGATGGATTTCACATCAACTGTGAAATAAAATAACCTCAGATGGATGACTTCATACTCACCATACTGGTAACAGCATTTCCTGGAGAACTTCTGCCTGCAGGCTGAGAACCTGGACCAGGGGAACGAATACCCCGCTGTGGTCTGATGGGCCAAGCACACAGGACAGTATTAGCATGGCTACAAAGGGTGACCTGTTATTTTAATATTTGTAGTTCTCAACTGGGGCGTCTTCAGGACCCACCATCAGCCCTTAGTAACAAGCATTTAACTGATATAACATTTCAGCCAAATTTTATTGCTCTGACATAGGTCTGCAACCCACTTTTGGGTGAGTATCACTGTACTAGCTATATCACTATTAATGTTTGTTAACATTCGTTTGTGAGCTTTTTAAAAATTTTTTTTAAACAATCAAGTCATGAACTTGACGTTCCTCAAAATTTTAATTACCTATTTCGAAAACCTTTGTCCTGCAGTGGCTTGTTGTAGTTGAACGGGTGTTGGGCATGTAGAGCCAGGTCATGATGTAACACCAGTGCCTCCAGGTCAGCCTGGTTCACAGGCATGGAGTGCGCCCTCATCTAAACAAGCATTAAATACAGCTGGTGAGATCCGCAGCAGTGTCCACGGTGACAGACAAATGAGCTTAAACACTGACCATGTTTTGCTGCTGAAAACTAGATATAAACAGGAGGAAATTATTTACAATACCAGCAAGAATAACCTGTATGTACACCATATACATTTACTAGTATAATAACAAGTACTTGTCAATTATTAAATACAATTTTGCATAGTCTGTTATAGTGGTATGACAAAACAATTTTACAATACAATTATCGTTATTTTATAGCAATGTATTAATTTGTTTGATTAACAATCAAATAGCCTTTGTTAGTTTAATTTTCTTTTACATTAATTAGTAATTTGCATCAGTGTTGTCCAACCTTTTTTGCACCACGGCCGCTAAAATGTCTTGTACTATTTTCACGGACCAGTTAAATTGTGGCAGAAAAATACCCCTTATTAAAAGTCAATTTCTGGTGTTGTGTGCATGCACAGGTAATTCGGATAGGAGGATTTTATAGGTAAGAAAATATTTCACAACAACAGTTTCCCAAGTGCACACAGCCCATAATTTTTTCCTACCAGACTGGTATACAAGGTAAAAAGCTTGTATCAATGACTCTGCGTCATTTTGAGTTTATCGTTGTCTTCCCGGAGAAAATGTTTCCTAATCAAATTTAGTTGCATTATTGATGATGGAATCCTAGCCATTCTATTGTTAAGTTCTTTTTGTTGAGATAGGGTATGGATCAAGTGCAAGTGATAGCCAGATGGGGCCAAAAGGCGACATAATTTCTCTGCGGCCCAGTGCCAATTCACCCACGGCCTGGTATCAATCAGTACCACTGATTTCCATCTCTTTGTTGCCCCTGTGTCTTCACAGTATTATTGTCAATACATCCCTTGTCTTTTAGTTCATAAAGTCCTATGTTTTAATAATGTTTTTAGATATTTATGTTGACCTGTTGCTGTGCAGCAGCTCCTGGACTGATGGACCTGTGTACGTCAAACTGTTCTGGAAGCATCGGTTGTGGACCAACAGGAAAACCTTAAGAGTAAAAACACTTGAGTTCACTGCAGAGTTCATTTTCAACAAGATATGAGCAATAATGTGACATGTAGAAATAATTAAAAAAAAATTGTTGAATAAAAAGTCATAACTTCAACACATCTTTTGTGAGCACTTGTCAGCTTAGTCTCATACTCAGTTGGAATTGCTGCAAAAAATACAGATATTTATATATATTTACCAGCTGGAGGATGCAACCTATTGAAGTAGTCTGGTGAGGGCGCTCTCTGTGCAAAGAAAGGTGGTGAGGGGCCCTTATGC
The DNA here is from genome assembly GCA_016785265.1 of Paraplagusia blochii. Classification (NCBI taxonomy): domain Eukaryota; kingdom Metazoa; phylum Chordata; class Actinopteri; order Pleuronectiformes; family Cynoglossidae; genus Paraplagusia; species Paraplagusia blochii. Next base: position 97,239 of record JAFBJS010054190.1, on the reverse strand, counting down.
AGCAGGGCATGTAGAGGGGCAGAGGGGTTCGTTGCCTCAGAGGTGCCCAACAGGTTGCTGAGAAGTGTTGGCGAACTACTACGACCAGGGCCGCCCAGGAGCTCCTACAGAAGACACCACAGTACAGTCAGAAACCAAACCTTTTACCATTTCATCACATCAATATGAGGAGTCACCACAAACCTGGAAAATATTGTTCTGCTGCTGGACAGGCACCTGGGCTTCAGACACTGCCAACGGAGTGGAGTCTGAGGGCTGCAGTGTTCAGATGGAAAGCCAATTTACCACAAACCCCAACAATATTCACAGCTACAAAAGCAGTTCTTGTAAAACGCAATCCAGCAACAGTAAGCAGTGAAATATCAGATGGAACTAAACGTCAAATTTAATTTCAAGTGAAGATTTCATAAACTTAAAATAATTCAAAAGAATACATTAGATTTAAAGATGAAAAAATATCTAAAATAATGTTTTCATGTGGACATGCATGATTTGACTAACAATAACCATAAAGCCTCGCAGTAATACTCACATTGTTTGTGTTGGTTTTGGGGTGAGTCGGTAAGGTTCCACTAGCCTTCATGCTGCTAACCAGTTTGTTAAAGGCCGACATGTCAGTGTCACGTGAGCGAGGACGGGCACTGGAGCCGCCAGTCAACGCCTCCTCCAAATGCTCGGCCATGAAAGGTGTGCCGTTTCCTCTGGGTGGAGGTGGTGCCTTACGTTGCTGTGGGTCTGTGCTGAGCTTCATCCCCTTCAACCCTCCCTCCACCTCCTCCAGGGAGAGCACTACTCCAGAGTGAGCTGGAAGGGAGGTGATGCAGAGTATGACGTTTAATCCCCAACACAAAAACTTGGTGATTGCACATATTACAACTTTCCAGCTCTCCACCAAAGGTTAAAAAATGTTTATGGAAAGTAAATAAAATGCAGCAATTAACTAACAAAGGGCTTTTTTTTCCTTACTGAACTTACTGCCTTCACGTAGTCGAGCTTTGTTTACTGACAGAGTGGACAGAAGTGGTTTCAGGTCAATCTTGGCTTTGTGAAGCAGCTCCAGGATGTCCACTTTCTCCCGGCGCTCTGACTGAATGGGTGTGAAATATGATCCTGGATCTTGGTGAGGAGAGATGGAACGGGGTTCTAGCACTTGGGAAAGAATTTTAGGAAAAAGGATAAAGACCAACTTCATCATCAATATTGTGTGTTTTACAACCATGACCCTACATGAATATAAGTAGATTTGTTACCAATAAGCAAAGTTAAAATGGCTTATGGCGTTTCATTTCAAACAATGACAAGTTAAAAAAAAAAAAAAAAAATTACCTGGAAGTTTCTCCAACTCCTCGTGCGGAGTAGACCTCAGACTACTGGACTGGCTCCCTGAAGGGCTCAGATTACTGGAAAACCACTGAGTGAAGCGGCTGGCAGATACAGGACCCTCCCCCAAAACATCCTCTATCATCTAAAAGACAAAAATAGCCATGTGTTGGAATAAATATTAAAACTTGCAGACAGAAAGGTGTAAAAACAAGATGACACATTCAGACCATTTTCTTGGATTTAGCACAAAATGAGCGAGAAGGTTGCAGGCACTGTTAATTAATGCAGTAATACTTGACAATTTGGTCCCGGTTTCAGAGTCAAATAATTAGACCTTTACATTCAGTCTGTCAGTTCCACATTTTGTTCAAATTTAGTTCAACTAAAACGTATCCTTTCAGCCTCTCCCTTTTTTCAGTGGTTGCCACAGAGAGTCAACAATTTTCATCTCAATTTTTCCTCTGTGTCCTCAACTCCAACTACCTCTATGTCCTCCCTCACTGCATCTATAAATCTCTTCGTCTCCTACCTGGTAGCTCCATCTCTAGCATTCTTCTACCAATATAATCACTGTCTCTCCAATGAACTTGCCCAAACCATCTTAATCTGGCTCAAACCCCTTATTCTTTAATTAGTTCAACTATGAACTAATTAGGGAGTTAAATTTTAGCTGTGGACGCATAAGAGCTTTTTGAATAATGAGGGCAAGAGGCAGGAGTGGACTAACAAGAGCCACCACAGAACCACCGGCAGAAGGTAATTAAATTAATGACTAATTTTTGAGGTCATAATGATTGGTACAATGCTTGAAATACAATTGGTGTAAATTGACCTTAATGATTGAAATTCACCTGTTAGTTAAAAAGATGCAGATAGAAACCTCTACTGTTTGGTACTAATAGCACGTAACCCAGGACTTACAGAGGCCAATCCAGGCATGGTGTTCTCAAGGTTGAAGAATTCATTGAAGTCAAACTCCCTGGTTGACTGTTCTGGAAGAACATCAGGGTGAGGAACCTCCTGATCAGCTGTAGACTGCAAAGCCTCTTGTTCTGTTTGTCCACCATTACATTGCACCACTGGAAAAAAAAAAAAAAAAGAATCATAAGTTAAAGCGTCACCTATAGTATGTGTGAACATATAAGTATTTGAACCAACAGAACAAATGACTTGCCTTCTTTAAAAGACTCAGTCCGCTTCCTTGGCCGTTTGGTCCGGCGCTTGTCATCCTCTAAGATTTTGTCATCAAATCCGATAAGTTCAATTGTCTCAGACTGACTTGTCGGACCCTCAGAAAACCACTCTGGCTCCTCCTCTGCGTAAGAGTCATTCCTTCTTCTCTCACTAAAGACTCGTTTGTCACCAAAATCTCTCTATGAAACATGATGAGGACATATTAATTATATGGCAATCTTATCACAAAATAAAAAGACCAAGACCAATGACCAACACCTACCCTGAATCTCTTGTCCTTGAATTCTCGCTCACGTTCTCGTTCTTTCTCTGCCCGAGCTTCCCTCTCAAAAGCTCGTGCAGCAATTATTCGTCCACTTCCTATTCTACGGGCTCCTCCTAAACGAAGAGTTTCATTCTCCTTATTGTCCAGGGGGCTGATTGGTCGCCGGGTATGAGGTGGAAGTGCAGCATTGCCCTGACATCCACCTCCAAAGCTGCGTCGTTGCGGGCTGAGGACGACATCTAGATCATCCTCTTTCAACCGCTCCCGAGGGTCTTTAAGCAACAGAAACATTTTGATACGACACCATATATATGTATATTTAAATTTTTTCATAACTTGATAATTTTTTTTGTGTTTTCAAACATCTCTAAAACAAATAAGTGTAGGTATTCTGTTGTGTACCTGGGATTCTTCGTTTCATAGAAATTCTATCATCCATGAAGTCCTTCTTAAAACCTTCCATCGGTGAGCTGCGCTCTGAAGTGGGATACAGCGAGGCATGCCACTTCTCTGGGTCCCAGACACCATCACTGCATTCAAAAATGAAAAAGAATCAACAAATATCAGAATAACTGATTTAAGTCTTTGTTACACCCTATTCTCAGTTTGAGACACTGGAGTAATGCCTTCATGTGATTACAAAAAAGATCTGCTCCAACACAACATTTTATTAGGTCAATCTTTACCTGTCATATTTCTCAGAAAGACATTCTGGCCTTTCGTTGGAGATTGGCAACTCTTTGATTTCAAGAAGCTCCTCCTAAAATGGGAACCAGAAGGATGTTAAAATTAATTTTTAAAAGACACCCAAGTACAAAACTTTATGTACTGAAAGTATATACATGTATGGCTATATATATTGTTAACCTTTGTATATCTGTAAGGTGCTGCAGGAACAGACTGCTGTTTCATAAGATCCACAGCAGCATCATCAGTCTTCAACTCAACACAAGCATCGTTCTCCATGACAGACACAGAGCAAACAGCTTATTTCCCAACAATCTATTCCTGTCAGAAAAAAAGGTAAACGTCAAATCAAATAAGACAACAACTTCTCTCAACTTAACTTTGACGCAAAAATATAATTCAATAAAATATTAAAAGGACACATATCAATTACTAATGAATGTAAATACGTAATAACTTAAGTTCAGAGTTGGAGCCGAACTTAACTTGAACGCTGTTAGCCAATTAAGCGAGTTAATTGACAACAGCCAGTGCTGCTTACACGAGCCAAATAATGAGCTAGCTTCAGGTGAACGATTTTCTAAACACAAGGCCATTGAAAAATTAAAGCAGTTTATCCTAACATCGTAAAGGAAAACTGCATTTTACAAATATTTGCCACGTACATACAACACTTAAGTTTCATGTTATCAACAAATAGCCAGTGTTTGTGATCAGTTGTCTAAGCTGACGTCCTACTAACAGAGTTAACCCTTTAAGTCATAAGCTGAATTTGAATTGTACAAACTGTAGTTTGAGTGATAAGAATAGTAACAACTTACTTGCGTTTCTTTGTGAGGACCACTGCTCGGACTGCGTCGACTCACGATAGTTAGCCAGAAAGCTAAACTAGCACCTCGGCTAGCCAGCTAACTAGCTGGGGAATGGGGATAAATGCCCACCCAGCGACTAACAAGTCCAGTGCCGGCTGAGCGGTTGCTGACTTTAAACGAACAGAATAAATACGGGATATATTAACACAACAATACTGGTCTAAATAAAAGAAAAATTAAGTAACACAGACACCGTGTACTCTCAATATCTGACAATTCTTTCTCTGTTTTCTAAGTCGTAGCACAAATTTTCCTCTGATCGCCGCTTTAAGAAGGTCCTTGAGAAAGACTGTTTTGTGCCCGTGGCGCCTTTGTAGAATTGACAGACGTTACACCGGGTCACGGATAAATAAATAAACAATGACAATCTTAGTATTTTGTGTATTGCACTATCAAAATAAGTTAGTTTATAGTGCAAAAATATATTAGCTCCATAGAACGATGGGTTGTTATCGCCTTAGTAGAGCCGAAAGGCAATATATTGGTCAACTATTCATTGTCATAGGGTTTGCTTGATTTGCTGCTCCGACAAAGTATTTTTCCTGCACTCCCGGGAAAGCACAGTACACCGCCCCATTGGTGTGTCAAGGTATAAATTACGTACACGCGTTGCTTTGACAGGATTCGGTGCTTTAAGGACTTTTGTACGCTCTCTGCTCCGTGCGGAAGCCTTAAACACAAAACACGTAAGGAACAGATTAAAAAGACGACATGCCATATAAGCAATCGTCCAGCATTGGTTACCACGGCACTAGGTGTATTAATTACTAACTAAAACGTTTACATAATCTGCCTAGAGTTTATTATAATATACGTGTTTCTAAGGATCTGCAGTCAGCGCGGATACACAATTGGCAACTGCTATTAGTGTAGTATGTAGTTGGACGGGATGTTATGATGTTTGTTTTTTACAATTAATAAATTATTAATGTATTTCTCTTGCTTGCGTGTTTTTTCAAACCTCTTATTTATGTATTATTTATCTCACAACATCATGTATCCATGTTATGAAAATCGAGTTACAAATCTAATTTGTTTATTGAAGACCATCTTATATGTCGGTTGTTTCTTATCATGTATTTTCAACGCTTCAACCAAGTTTCCTACCATTTTTATTTAAGCGAAGGCAGCATATAGTCACGTGACACGGAAAACTTAAGCGCGGCAGTTGGTGACCACAGACAAGCTTTGTTTTTCTTACTGAAATTGATTTTTTTTGTGTCTGTTTTGTCGTCTTCGTAGTTTTTTTTATAGGCTTTATTCTAAAACACCACCTTTTTTCACAATGTCGAATGACACTAAAAAGGCAGAGGGAGGAAGGTTTAGAACATACGTTGTCAGACCCAATGGTCAAATTAGACCTGCCAGCAACGTTAATTCCAGAAAGTTCGTTTACAGAGTGGGATATACCTGGAACAGAGGCGGGAGACTCAAGGAGCTCAGAATAAGGTGCGGAAGAGAGCCCATGAGTCACTCATTGTTAATGAACTGCGTTTATAATTTGTTATTCACCATTTTTTTCACCGTTACAGAACCTGGGCCAGAAAGTTTCTGTATATATGGATACGTAACGCGTTTGGTCGAGTTCTTCCTCATGAAGCAAAGTAAGAAAAAGCACAATTTTATTGTCAGTGTGCACAAAAGACTACAATCCACTTGACACTAATTCGACTGTATTTTGTAGGTGTCACTATGACAGAGTTGTCCTCAGAAGAGCATTTAGCGGGTGGACTGAGGAGTGGTGGACGACCAGGAGAGAGTGGATTCATAAAATAAGGGCAGAGTATCATCACAAGTCAGTACTGTTTCACTGTCTGTGTATTATCACTGGCATTCGGAAGTTTCCACTGATGTATTTTGTGTTTTATCTTGCCCCAGTTTTCATCTGTCTACTCGAGTGTTCCAAAGCTGGTGTACCTTTGTGTCCCTTCAGAAGGAGGAAAAGATCAAACTTAGACAGGCAAAACTCCATGGTATGGCTTTGATTACTGTAGAATGTTACACTTTATGTGACTGTACAGTTTCAGTTAGTTTTTTTTTTCCAACATGTCGTCAGTAATCTGTTTCTTTGATAACCAGCTGACAGTCAACGGGTTACAGTATCGTGGAGCAAGTGGGTGCGATTTATAAGACAAAACAAAAAAATGATGGAATCAGCTTTTGAGATTGACAGACACTCAACATTACGGTAGGTTTATGATGTTGATAAAAATAAAACCTTTACATACAAGTTGTGCAATTCTGGTCAGATCTTCAGTGATTTTACATTTTCAGTATTTTCTGGAGTTTGTGGCAAGCAAAGCTGCAAAACCTAAAAAACCTTTACGCCTTGGAGGACCAGTATCAGAAAAAAAGGGATGTGACCATAAAGAAGAAAGTAATTAAAAATAGTTATATACTGTATATTTTTGTATTAACCACTTATTGTGTCAAAAGTATTTTGTTAGGTGTGACGTGTGCATTTCTTCCTTTTTATAAAAGACTCTGCTCCAGTGGATAGATGCACACTCAGCTAAGTGTCATCAGGACCGCCAAGAAGCCAAGGCTTTAGGGCACCTCACTCACAGGGTGAAAAGAAAAACTCTGTATCTTTGGATGTTTTATGTATACTGCTGCAAAACCAAGCGAAAGTCACAAGGTAATTATATTCAAATAACCCTGCGTTTGCACATAAGTAGTAATTATTCAGCTTTACACCTGTTTTTTCTATTATTTGTAATGTTTAAGCTGATGCTCAGCGTCATTATAAACTGCGCGTGGCGAAGAAATATTGGATTATTTGGAGTGAAGCGTTGCATCGCAAATGGAGGGAGGAAGACTGTCTGTCTGCTGCAGCAGAGCTGACTGTTAAGAGCACTCAACGCAGAACATTGCTGCGATGGTGGGCCTGTATCCTTGGCTGGAAAACTTGAAGTTCGAAAAATAAACCTGATGATGTTAAGATTCCTCAGCTTGCCAGCAGATGTGTCGTTGTGCAAAGATGAAGCCAAAATGAACCAAGTAGCAACGCAACACTATCACTACCATCTACTGGTAAGAAACGGAATGTACAGTGCGTGAGTCTGCCTAGTCCTGTACAATCCCCCTTTAAATATATTGAAACTGCAAGATCTATTTCTTTGTATTTGTTGTATATTGCAGACATTTAGGTTTCAGATCTGTAGGAATATGACACAAAAGTAAAAAATTTCACACATCTGTCAATATCATTGACAAATAGTACACAGTTAGTTTCCTCCTCTTTTAGGACATTTGATGTTCTTTTGCTGGCTATGCCCAATGTTTGTGCATTTTTTCTCTTCATCTTTTTTATTTTGGGCATCACGCTTGCTCAACAGCAAATACAGTTTTGACATATGAATGCTAAAGCCAACAACAAGAACAATTTAATGATGCAGACAATCAATAAAAAAGCACCTAGACACCTGTTCCAATACTTTTGCTCACTTGAAAATTGAAAAAACGAATGTCTTCAGTAGGCAACAAAAACAAAGAAATTGAACATACCGTCCCAATACTTTGGAAGGGACTGTATTAATCACTGTGTTCATGTTGCAGAGCACCGGGCTACAGGGATTTGAAAAGAATGCCATCTGTAACAAAACAGAACGGATAAACAACAACATTGCTGTTCGGCACTCTTACCTCACTGTAACAGACAATCACTCAGAGATAGAAGCACTCATGTTACCTGTTGGTGCAAGTTGTTTGAGCTCTCTGTCTCCGGATGCTATAGATAATGAGGCGGTGTTGGACGCTGTGGCAGGAACGTGTGGAGGAGGCTGAAGATAGACTGTATCAACCACTAAGAGAAGCTGCACAAAAGAAATACAGGTGATTTTTATTTTACTTTCCTCAGTCTGTGTCACTGTTTCTTAGAGTATCCCAAAAGTATCAGGTAGATCAATACATTAAATATGAATCTGGACTGAATCTTCCTAACTGTGTTTTTGTGTTTGCAGAATAACTGCGCTCAGAAACTCTTTTCACCACTGGAGGGAGACATTCGCTTGGCAGAAACATATGCAGGTGAATCTAATCATATCCTGCAGTGGTAAAAACCTGAAAAAAATGGTTAAACCAGACTTCAGGTGTTAGTACAGGCATGGGCAAAGTACATCTCAGGGACTGGATTTGGTTTGTTTGACTTTTTATTCTATCCTCTAAAACTTCCAAGAGCTGAAATATTTCCAATTTGTATTATTATATAATATAATACATTATTAAAACATATTTTTTTGTATTTCTTATGATGCCTATATTTTCAACTATATATGACATGACATAGGCAAAATTGTTTAGCATATCAGTCTTTGTAGACTACATGTTTTTTATATAATTCATGCAGACTCTGCAATTATCTGCTCCTCACCTGCTAGCCTGGTCAAATATTGGTTCACATTGTTGCACCCGTGACAAAAAGTCTGCCCATGCCTGTGTAAACTATATGTGCAGCGAAGACATTTCCTTTCCTGCTATCTCTTAGTGGGAAAAGAGACACTGACTTTTTCCAAGATCAGCTTTTTTGTAATATATTTATATTTTTGTGTTAAAGGAAATACTGAAATGTTAAAAGAATTTGTCACACTGCTAATGATTAAACTGTTATGTACGTAGGAACTGGAACACAAAGCTGACGTTTGGTGTGCTGAGCACATCCAGCTTCATTTTTTTAACTCTTGGGTGGAGTTCACTGTGCGAAGACGACTTCATGGACAGAGGAAACGAGACGCTGACAATTTTAATATGTAAGTTTTTTTGCCATAGACTTCTGCAAATTTAGCAAATAAAACGGACACAAAAACATTTTACATCCGTGCATTCACTTCTTTCACAGACAGCGTCAGCGCAAGTGGGTCTTCTACACCTGGTGGCTACGGGCAGAGAGACAAAAGCAACACATGCTTTTAGAGCGACTGGTACAATAATTGTTCATACATATGAATTAGTTTTGTTTTAACAAGTTCTCAGAATGTGATTAATTGATTGTTTTCAGGCGATTCTTCATGATAAAACCTCCTACAGACGGAAAGTCTTCTCTTACTGGAGACAGAAGGCCAAGGAGAAGATAATGGATGAGGAGAAACTGAAAGCATCAGATAAACAATTCATGCACACGCTCCTCTACAGGACAATGTCGGAGTGGAAGAACAACAGCACTGAGATTCGACAAAGGTTAGGCTGTGTCAACAATGGGAATTGGTTTGACTTTAAGCTTGGAATCATTTTATTGTTGTATTTGTTTGTCCTAGGAGGAACAGAGAGCTTCAAGCCTATCGACAAGGAGACCTCTGCTGCATCAGATGGGCTCTAGAAAGATGGAAAAAGGTGGGAGGGGGGAGCTAAAAGCACAGTTTATCAAATGATACCTGAGTGCAGTCGTGAGAACATTTACTTTATTTTATGGACCATAAGGCGCATTAAGCAACAAAAAAGATAAGTCACGTCTTTTTTCAGCTCAGTCAGAATAACTCTCAATACTGTACAGTTGTGACAGATAAAAGACAAACTAATACACTGACTTCTGTATTCCCTCGTCATCCAAATCCATCAAAATCTTTACCTTCAGTTTCTGAGTTTATTGGTTCCATGATTTTGGTATCAAGCACACTCAGTTTGTTATCATTATTATCAGAGTTGCTCTGGTTGCTGAAGGGTTAAGTGATGATTCCAGCCTTTGGATTTAATCAATTTCATAAGGATCTTTCTTGTGGAGTTTTTTGGGGGGTTCGAATTTACACACCATAACATTATACTCAAGCCAATTATTTATTACCCGTTTGTCCACACTAAATGTATTAAAAAACAAATCAATTTCTATTTATATAGCCCACATTTACAAAACACAGTTTGTCTCACTGGGTTGGTAACGTCCTCTGTCCTTACGCCGTCAGCCAGGGTAAGAAGAAAAAGATAGAAACCTTAGGGAGAACCTTGTGGCTTATTAAAGTCGTACTTAAACATTTTGACAGATTTTTGAGCTCTATTCAAGGTCAGAAAACGCAACCAGAATCTGCGCATAAGGGACTTTGTCGATTGATGAGAAAATTATAGGTCTTTAAGTGTGCCTTGTGGTTAGTTAAAACTCTGACTTTGTTTTGGATTTCAGTTTGTACAGAACCAGAGAGAGAAGAAGAGAAGACAGGAGCAGATGCTGTGTCACCATGAGACTAAACTTCTCAGGCGCACCTTCACAGCCTGGAAGGTAAATTGTTTTTTTTATTAACAAATTGTTTTATTATACAATGACAGCACATAATGATCATCTGGACTACTGCAACTCTCTCCTCTACGGCCTCCCCTTCTCCTGTTCACGTACATGGCCATCCACAATTCCCCCTCCGCCCCCCCACCTATCTGGACTCGTCCACGTCATAACCCCCACTCGGTTATCCTCCTCCTAAACTCAAAACGCACCTGTTTCAGACTGCATACTCCATCTAACCCCCATTCTCCCTGCCTCTGTCCTTCCTTTATTTTCATGTGTTTCTGTGCCCTGTTTTTACAATAATCTTTTCTTATTTTATACCTCTGTAAAGTGTCCTTGAATGACCTGAAAGGCGCTTATAAATGAAATGTATTATTATTATTATTATCTTTTGCATGTACAGACGCACCACCTACTTCTGTCCCACATCCGTGGACGTGCAGAGGAACTTCATCAACTTAAAATGAAGACGTATCTGAGGTAAAGGA
>JAFBJS010054190.1:0-85862 GCA_016785265.1 Paraplagusia blochii | reverse complement strand
TATTATTATTGTTGTTATCTTTTGCATGTACAGACGCACCACCTACTTCTGTCCCACATCCGTGGACGTGCAGAGGAACTTCATCAACTTAAAATGAAGATGTATCTGAGGTAAAGGATGAGGAGGATATTTAAGTACATGAACACGTTCATGTTGTATCTAAAGTTTAGTCCAGCTGCATCCCTCTCTGCGTCATCAATCTTTGCAGAGGCCTCCTGTCAGTGTGGAAAAGGAATGCAGCAGCGCAAGCAAACCGTTCATCGATGCGCCAGCAGAGGGCAGCAGTCAGCAAAGTTAAAAGGTCACGTAATCAAGGTAGATATGTTGAATCTATAGAAACGTACAAGTATGATCATATTCTAATTGTAGGACCGCCTTTAGTGGACATATTGTCCCATATGGTCTGTTTGAGGATGTCCCAGTATATTTGATTCAACGGTTGTTCTCTGTTTTCAGTTCTTCTGCTGCAGACATTCAAACAGTGGAGGCAAAGACACAGAGAGGTTAGATGTGTGAAGCAAGCCGTTCAACACTATGAATCCAAACTCCTGCGTAGAGCACTACAACAGTGGGGCAACCATCACACACATACCAAGAAATATAAGGTATATCACACTTGTGTGCCACACCGGGTCAAAAGTTTGGCAGGGACCCAGGTCAGGAGCAGAAAGACCTGGGTTTGTGGGAACAAAGTTAAAGGCATTCGAAAGTCATGCTTACAGGCTGCACTAAAAACTGGGCAAAAGCAGGCATTGCCTTTGGAAAGGCAGATGTATAATGACAATATAAAATGATCAGCACATACAGCCCCTCCATGCTCTAAATCAGTGGCATGAAACTCATCTAATCAACATAACAGTTCCCTTGAAGAAGGCCCTGAAGGCCTAGAGGTTCAGGAACTGGACTGGGGTCTAGGGGGCTCCAGGTTCAAATCCAGCAACTGCCAAGTTACCACTGAATCAAAATCAAATAGCAAATAGTGTTCAAACTACTTTTAATTTATCAAGTGAGGAAACACTGCTGTATAGAAATTGCTTAAACTCACGTGGGACATACAAAATTACTCATTGGGACACATTTGGCCAGAGGGCCCTTATGTTTGACTTATACTGATGTAAATGTCTTCTTGCCTGAGTCTATGACTTTTATTTTACCTTTAACTTCATAAAAGTTTTGTTTGTCCTTTATTTTTCATTGTTTTCAGCTTTATTTTATCAGTCGTCACAGAGAATCATTCTTATGTTTTCCCATTTCTGTTTTTTGCCTTTTCTGGAACATTCCATTTCCTTCTTACCTGCAGCTGCAGCGCAGACAGAGAGAAGTCGAACAGACACACGAAGCCCTCTGGCACTGGGCACTCAACCTCCAGTTCAAGGTACGGTTTTGTGTTCAACTTCTGTGTCAATGTAACATTTAAAACTTGATCTGTCAGGGTTGAACAATTACAGCGTTCCTGGTGAATCTGCAGGTACTGTGTGTATGGAGAGCATGGGCCGCAGAGCAGCGCTGGAGGCGGGAACAGGCGGCTGCATCTGCATGTGTCTACAGAGATCAGCTGCTAAGAAAGGGAGTGAGCTGCATCCTCACATATGCTGCTCACATGAATGATCTCACCGCGACCCTCACACAGCACTGCCAGGAACCGGTAGGTATTTTTCTGATAAGTGGAACGTTACTTTATAGCTGCGGGCTACTCTTTCATGTATGTTCTGTGTTCCACAGGGGTCACGCAGTGATCTCCAAGGAGTGGTGAGGCGCTGTGCGTTGCGGTGGAAGCAGAAGGCACTGTCTAAGCCCCAGGGAGAAAAGATTCAAAAGCAACAGACAAAAAAGAATGTGACCTGGTCGTTGAGCAACTCTGGCCCACAGGGCATTTCTGTGTCTAACACAGTGGGTCAGGATGATGAAAATGTCAATATGTTAAAAAAAATGTAAGTTATGTAAGTTCTGATGTGCTGTGACCAGCAGATGTTCCTCTTCCTAGAGAGCCATTTTAATTTTTAATTTTTTTTGCAGGCTTTGTGGACATGAGCGTCAAGAAAAACCTAACCATCTCGAAGATCCGCCTGTGTCCCCGTGGATGGTCCCAGAACCTAAAAGGTAAAAACTGAAGATAAATCAATATTTATGACCGATTCCATTCTTAGTCTCAGTTGAAGTTAGTCATTCTTTAACCAATGTTTTTGTTCAGCTCCCTAATCCAGCTTGCAGCTGAAGAACCTCTTTCTTGTCTCACTGCTGGAATCCCGGTCACCATTGCATATCACAGCTCCGTTGCATACACAGTGTCTGAACCACGAGTATCGCTGACGGACTCGCCTGCGCCTCCTCCTGTCCTCATGCCTCCTTCAGCCTTCATGAGTACAGTCGCTCAAAATGAAGTAAATATTTTCCAACTGATGACAACTCATGAGGTCGTTCACTGTTACTGATTTTTTTTTTTTTTCCCCAACCTATGTCTACAGAAAGTCTCCCATGAGTCTCCTGCTCATTTTCAAAAGAATTTGGAGCACTCAGGTATGGGATTTAAATTTTTATTCATTGTTTTTTTGTCATTTATTTTATTAATAAGCAACCAAAATTCTTCTGTAAGAGCATCATACTGGATCGCCTGGGGAAAGGTGTGATGGTGCAACGGCAGCTCTGACAAGCGCTGAGCAGTTGAGCATCCAGCTGGAGATGAAGAGTTATTTAGAGGACAGGAGGCAGCTGCGGTAAAAGAAAAAAAAAAGTTTATCCTTTTTCTGGGCCTTTGTTTCCACCGTCGTAATGACGTTTACGTGTCTGATCATACAACCAGGTCATGGCGGAAACTGAAGGAGGTTCTACAGGAGTGGCTTCAGATCAGTGCAGTTGAAGCACCAGCAGAAATAAGTTCGGTTTGTCAGGAGGTGAAGGAGGTGAGGCTTTTAGACACAGAACAACTACCTGTTCTGTATTTCATATTTTTCTTTATTATACTACTAATTTTAATACCTTTGAATCTTGTCATTTACTGTTATTTAATTTTTTACATTTGATTTAATTTAGTTATTCATCTGTTACTGTACCAAAAATCGATACAATTTTAATGTGTATAATCAAAATCTGCAACAGTATTAAGTCCTGTTTTTTTTTTTTTTTTTTTAAGTTGGAGGAGCGGATTCTCCATCTGTCCAATTCTGTGGCCAAACGGAAGCCGACGATGCTGCTGTACGCAGAGAGAATCCAGAAACAGACTGCACTAGTTTGTCCTTCTGTTCAAACAAAGAAATGAGGAGTGACTCCTCAGGGAACAGCAGATGTATGAAGTCCAGCTCAAAATCAACATGATAATCACACATTAAGACAGTGATTAGGAACTGAATCTAAACATTTCCAGCCCTGGTTCATAGAGGTTTCTCTCCTTTTTTTTGCCCAAGCTGTGATTGTGTTTTGGTTTTAAAGTAATCTCACTCTAAAGGAATCCTCACCTCTACATCCACACTTTAAACCCCTGAAGTCCTTGGTTTGGAGTTGTGCTTCGGACACATGGTGCTAATTATTTCACACATGTGTGAAAGCAGAAACATAACTGTTTTTTTGGAGGAGTGGCCCTTGAGCAATGAGCTTTCTTTTTCCTCCATTAGGTCCAGTGCCTTTTAGTACTTGGCAAAGGATTTTTTTTTCCTTTTAGTGATGGAAAAAGTGTGTTGTGCTCCACAGATTTCGTAGGTTAGCTTCTGTCTTGGTCTCTGACTCCTAACTGGGTAGAATGAGAGGTTTTTACACATTTTTACTCTGCTACACATTTGCCTGCTGCATCACTGGTGAGTTCTTATTGGACAAGTAACATTCTCCCATTTCTATTATGAAATGTATGTTGTATTTATGAACGTTTTGTGTACAGGTCTTTAAAGTGGAATCTTTTTTTTTTTTACTTTTCTCAGTTGTAGGTGAAATAAGTTTGTGTTTATCCTAATTGTATTTAATATGCAAAAGGAATATTGATTCGGTATTGTGAAATGAAATATTGCAGAATTAAAAGTTATTTTCTTACCTGTGAGAAATGTTTTTATTCATAATTCTTTACCTATCTTCACTTAAGCTTGTGTGTCAAACAAATTAAAAATGCTTTAAATATAAACGTAAAACTGCAAGACACAGAAATGCTTCTTCCATTTATGTGTTTACTGAGTGTAAAAAAAATATAGTCAACTCCTGTACCATATTTAATGGAATTTAACCTGCAACACTTTCATTTGTGCTAATTGTTTTCGTGTGTCAGCAAAAAAGACACGGTGGTGCACGGTGTCAGACGCCGAGCAGAGGAAGTGCGCAGAACTGGCCAAAGCTCTGGTGACGGTCCTGCCTCCGGCTGCGGTGGCAGCTTTTGCCCGACTGTCGTGCATTCGAGCCACCGGCACAACAGACTGCATTGACAAGATCAGGGTGAGCCATTCTGTACAGTTGGTCAGAATGGGCTTCATTAACCCATCACTATAGTCACTGTGAATATATATTGCATTAACAATGAATGACACTGGTTCTACAGTAGGGATACGAAACATCCTTTGTTGTAAAAGTAACAAACAACAAAAGCCACCTGTAGAAAATGTTGGTTTTTTTTGGAGGAGACACTGTCTGCCACAAGATGTCCTCCAAGAACAACTGAAAAGTTCAATTTTTTTGGGGGGGAATGAATTCTTTAGATTTCTGCAACACTCAAAATTACTGGCAATAATAATGATATCGCACATTTATCCACATAGACATTTCTCTTTTATTTCAGGCCAACCGTGCTGATATTGTGACATTAGACGCAGGAGAAGTTTACTCTGCTGTGAAGCAGTTTGGCCTGGTTGCAGTTGCCAAGGAGATTTACAGCGATGGTGGGTTCAATACATCCAAAATATTCCTGGGTCACTTCTTAGCATCTCTTCAGGTCTTCAGAGCTAAGGCAGCAGTGGCTGTTGTTGTCGGTGTTGCAGGAGGTTGTGTTCTTTCTGTAGCTGTGGTGAGGAACAGCAGCCTGGACGTGAGGTCCCTCAGAGGCCTTAGAAGTTGTCACAATGGTGTGCGGTGGACAGCTGGGTGGAGTCTTCCTCTGGGATTCCTTCTTTCCCGAAACTACCTGAGCTGGTCAAAGGAGCAGCCTCTCAGTCAGGGTGAAGTACATTAAGTAATCATTGCAGACCTCATGGAGGAACTCTGTCCTTTTTGACATGTCTTCTTGTCCCTGAGCAGATGTCAGTAACTTCTTCAGTGCCAGCTGTGTCCCAGGAGCCACAGCGATGGCTCCTTCTCTTTGCGCTCTCTGTCAGGGCCAGAAGTCTTACATCCGACAGAAGAATTACCACTGTGAGACATCTCACAGTGAACCCTTCTACAACAGCAAGGGGGCGCTAAGGTCAACCGCCTCATCCATTTGTCCAGGCATCGATTTATTTGTTCATCCATTCATTTATTCGTCCATCCAGCCAATCATTTGTCCATTTATCCTTCAATCCATCCATGCATTCATGCATCCAACCATTCATTTATCCATCCATTCATTCTGGAATCACCTATTCATTCATTTATCCATCCATTCACCCATTCTAGTGCTTATTCCTTTAAAACTGTTTTTTGTCCTACTAGTTGGATTCATATCGTTAGACATGCATCGGAAAATAGCCTTAATAAAACAGAAGGGTTAGAGGAGAAAAAAGTTGGGCAGGAGGAAGAGGAAGTGAAGTAAAACAAGTTTGTCTCCTACATCATCTGTTCCAGGTGTCTCAGGAGTGGTGAAGGTGATGTGGCGTTTGTGGACCATTTGGCCTTAGAGAACATTGATGGTACATGTCAATTTAAACATCAGAAACCCTGTTACTAACTAACTACACTAACTACAAGGGGGTGTTTATGAGCAGTCATTTGTTAACAAGACGTTCTGTGACAGGTGGAGATGAGCTCCAACTTCTGTGCCCTGACGGCACACAGGCTCCCATCAGCCACTACAAGAGCTGTAACCTCGGACGTGGACCAGGAGGGGGCATCGTCACCAGATTAAACTTTCGCAAGGTTGCTCGCAAATTCCTCATGACACTACAGGTAATTTTTATGTATACATTTACATTGATTCCTATCAAGGTTGTTCTCATTTTATTTTACTTTTTCTATTTCCAAAGTATCCAAAGCCAAAGTTCTGTCTACCTGTCTGCTTACCCATCCACCCATCTATCTTTTTATCCATCTTTTGTGTCTTGAGGAAGCTTTATAAGAACTGTGGGAAACACTCTGTAGCTACATAATCTGATTATTATTATCTAATTATATCTGCTTTTTCATTTGTTAGGTTCTTTTTGGACAGCAAGGAAGAGAGAGACTCCGATTCCAACTCTTTAATTCTTCATCCTTTGGAGAAAATGATCTTCTTTTTAAGGATGTGACAAAGAAATTATCTATACTAGCAGACAACATGGATGTCATTCAGGTGCTGGGTCTGGATTATGTTGCTCTCCTCAAAGGTCTGGGGCATGAAGGTGAGGCTCTCCACTCACAATACAATACATCTACCACAGACGGGCTGTGATTTTACTAAAACACTGAACGTGTATGTGTGTGTCTGTGTGTAGGAAGTTCACTGGAGGACAGTGTTGTACGCTGGTGCTGCATCAGCGATGCCGAGCAGAAAAAGTGTGAACAGTGGGCTCTCAACATCAAATCTGACCCCCTGGTTTGTGTCAGGGGTGTCTCCATGCGCGACTGTATTGAGAGAATTAAGGTGAAAAGTTAACAGATTTCTTAAGTTTTTAGATCCTTTTTTTGTTACATATAACCTTATAGTCCATGTTATTTCACACACAGAGGGATGAGGTGGATGCTGCCTCACTGGACGCAACTCACACATACATTGCGGGGAAATGTGGTCTTGTTCCTGTGGTCACTGAATATTATGGTACATTTTTTAAACATCCAAAGAACACTTCCTTCCAATAACATCAAAAGAATATAAAAGTATAACACTGTATTTTACTTAATTAAGTTGTTATTGTTGTTGTTCTTTTTCTTATCTTTTTCTTATTCTCATTAGATACTTATAAAATATGTCAGTGATAATTTTTGTCAATTTTTTTTAGAAAAATACATTATATTCAAGTCACTTTTTTAAATAAAAAACAATAAATTGATGGGAAGAAGATTTCTTTAGTTTATTTTTTACATGTATTCATTGTTTCATTTAATGTTTTTGTTGTTTTTACTTTTTTTAACAATTCACTGCCAAATACCTCATAAATAACATATTAATCCAAATTAAACATCATCAGAATAAATGGAGATTTTTCCACTCACTAAATCAAATAATCAAATCAGTTGTGGTTTCAAGATTACGACAATTATAAAATTATAATTTTTTCGTGAGAACATTTTAATACATTGTTTTCTTTCAGCCTAATATTTTTTTTGTACAAAATAACAGAGCAGGACAGATCTGAGAAATGAGAACAAACTGGCATAGACATATATATATATATATATAAAATATTAACAGTATATGTAGTCATTTCTAAATGACCTTTTGTTGTAAATATTATTATTCTTTCTTTTGGAACTCTTCAGGGACACAGTGTGCTGTTGCTGAAGGATTTACTCATCTGGAAAGAGAAGGTAAGGAAAAAAGAACTTGAACAATGCATTATTTACAATTACAATGATCATTTCATTCACATTTTTTTCATCACTGCTTTCCTTGCTTCTCCAGTGTTCCCTACAGTGGTAGGTGTTGCTGTGGCAAAGCGCTCCAGCAGGAGCATATTGATAGGTCATCTGGCTGGACGCCGCTCCTGTCAGGGTCATATGTACAGCCCCTCAGGGTGGCTGCTGCCGGCCAGACACACCTTAAGTCTGGAGCACAACAGCACCTCCTGCGACCCAAACCAAGGTATTGTTCATTGAATGATATCATCCTCCAAAATGTGATGTTTTTTTTTTTTGGAATTCATCTAAACTTTCGCAATTGTTTACTCAGTGTATAAGCAGGTGTTCTGGAAGGGCTGTCTCCCTGGATCTCAGGGGGATCTGTGTAAAGTGTGTATGGGAGGCACCGGGGACACTGCAACCAAACGCTGTGCTGACAACCACAATGAGCGTTACTATGGCAACATGGGTGCTTTGAGGTAAAAATTAGTATTTTTTTTTGCATTTCTGCTCAAATCATGTCAGACCTCTTTTGTATATTTATGATATAATTTTAGGGAAAAAAATAATTTATTTAATTATTAATCATACATAACAGTGAAACGTTTTGATTCAATCGAGTGTTTATTTGTTTATTACCTGAAAGGTTTCCAGTTATGTATTGTAGTATTTTATAAAACAAATCCCCATATTATTATATCTGACCGTTTTCATTTCCAGGTGCCTGGTTGGAGATCGCAGTGGAAAAAGCTATGGCGATGTTGCCTTTTTGGAACAGCACAACCTTGTGGATAATATCAACAGTAACATGTTCTGATAACCCTTTTTTTTTAGGAATGAACGATAATATCGGCTCGATAGCGGCATTTTCTGTAATGCAAAAATCGATTTTTTTTCCCCCTTTGATTATAAAAACCTGATAAGGCTAGGTCCATGGGGATAAACAGCTGTATATTAATAAGAAGCTCACTTGATGGGAGCATTGCAGCTCATTGAATTGAGCTTGTACATATACAATGGTTTGTAAAATATAATGTAATATATATGTATATATATACAGTATGTGTGTATGTATATATTATATATGTATATATACAGTATATATGTATATATATATGTGTGTATATATCTATATGTATATACAATTCTATATATTATATACATGTATAAAGAAATATATGAATATAGTTATTAGGGCAATTGTTGATATCAAATTTGGACATTAAAATATATTTGGACAATGCTGGTGTATTGGATGTCTGCAAAAAATGTATTTCAAACACACCTACTTTTCTTCCTTCCTTTTAAATGTATTTCTTAATGCATTTTTTATGTGGAAATTTTAGGGTTGAGCTCCTCAGGGTGGGCAGATGGTTGGAGGCCATCAGACTTTGAGCTGCTGTGTCAAGACGGTCGCCGTGCTCCACTGTCTGACTGGGAGAGCTGTAATCTGGGGGTCATTCCTCCCAACACAGTGATGACACGACCAGTGATGACAGCACGAGTTTATGACTTCCTCATGAAGTCACAGGTTGGCTGTTGTGGAGTTGCAAAGATAAAAGCGTATTCTGTCAATTTCTAAAAGATTGTTGTTGGGTTTTTTTATCCCCATTAAGGAAACTCTGGCAGCCAACCCCAACTCTGAATTCAAGCTCTTTGAGTCTCATCAGTATGGAGAGTGCGATGTACTGTTTAAAGATGCAACTCAGTGTTTTGTCCACACCAGCCACATGAACATTAAATCCATACTGGGAGAGGATTTTTACACTAATGCAGACGATGCCTTTAACTGCACAAACTCAGGTAGGAGTGCAGAAAAGCACACCCAGACACACTCACACTGTTATAGAATTTTATTTGTTTGTGAAACCAGCACAGAAATGACAACAGACATGTGTTTTTCGTTGCAGATATCCTGGAGTTTTGCAGTCAGGATGTTTGCAGCATATTCTGACGGGCAGAAACCTGGTTGTTTAAAATTATCTACACATGTACAGTAAAAAGAGAAACTATTTTAACGTTTATATATAATTTAGATAACGTTCCAATTGCTGACAAACTGAAAAGTCCACAAAATGCTCAAACCTACCCTTGTTGATCAGTTTGTATTTCTATTCGTACTTTCTTTTCTTACTGGGTGTATAATTTGTATAAAACTGTTTTGAAATATTGTTTCATTTAAACTTCAATGATAAAATATATCTTATACAATTATAAGTGGAATAGTATTGAATCTTATTTGACTTATACCACGACACGCTGCGCTTTAGTTACGTATAATCGAGTATTTCCGGTTAGTTTGACGAAACTTCCTCCTGACGTCATCCTGTTGGTGTTTCACCGCAGCGGTTGTGAACAAACTTTTGCTCCGTAACAGCGACTTCGACTGACAAGGTACAGCGACCACGTGAACTATGTTGATAAAAATACATCTTTTTTTTATCCCTCTAATGGTAGAGAACTCAAGTGAAATTTTAGGAATATACCGGTCCTTGTATTATCGCCACAATGATGTTGTCATTGAACATGTTTGTGTCTCAGCTAAATAGTTCCCTTGTCATTACGTTTATGTCAGCTTTAAAAGTACTGTTTCTTTCTGGAACATCAGATTAGATTTAATCAAATTAAAATTAAATGAGGTATCCTTTGAAAGTCATGTCAATGTGAACTTCATTAAAGATATGAATTATTGACAAATTGTCAAAAACTTTGGACCAGGTTTTAGGCTAATATATATATTACATATTCCCTCACCCACCAGTGGTCTGTTTACCCTCCTCTGCCTCAGTGTTGAGTCAGCGGTTTGATTGCCTGGTGGACAAAGGTGTTTTATATATAGTAATATATAGTAATAATACATATCAGTCTGTATATATATATATATATAATCAATTAGTTGTTTGTTGTGATCAGTCATGATATCATTATCTGCACTTTTATTAAATAAATGTATGTATGTGTGTATGTATGTTAGTTATTTGTATATACAGTATGCAGATGAAATTGCCATGGCAGATTTGCACCACCGCCATAGCGTCTGTCAGGAGAGCGTCCTCCATCACTGAGGGTCTGTTGGAGTTTGTCCCCACCTGTAACAGCATTGATGTCCACTCACTGGAGCTTCTACAGGACTTTGTCTCTCGAGCCAAACGCCTCTTTGTTATTAGTGGAGCTGGTCTCTCTACGGAGTCGGGCATTCCTGATTATCGCTCTGAGGGGACAGGGTTGTACGCCCGTACCAGCAGAAGGCCGATGGAACATGGGGAGTTTGTCCGAAGCGCAAAGTCACGGCAGCGCTACTGGGCGAGAAACTTTGTGGGTTGGCCACAGTTCTCCTCTCATCGGCCCAACACTGCACACAGAGCACTGAAGCAGTGGGAGGAACAGGGGAAGCTGCACTGGCTCGTCACCCAGAATGTGGACGCTCTTCACTCAAAGGCAGGACAGAAGAAACTGACTGAGCTTCATGGTTGCACCCACAGGTGAGGAAACTCAAACAGATTTGAGGTACGACTGCAGGGCTGGAGGTAAAGTGAAGGGAAATTTGAAATAAAACTGACATCTTTTAATCTGTAGTCTTTCATTTTTTAGTCCCTTCAAGGCAATTGTGTTGTTGATGTGCCCCCCTCCTGGTAGAAAAGAGTTTGGCACCGCTGACAGATTATGCACCACTAATACTATGAAACCCCCCCCCCAGTATATTGGCTTTATACAGGGGGAACATTTGACATGATCTCAGGGTATGAATATATCTACCGTATATAGTGAGCCAGATTTGTCCCTGTGACTGAGTTTGACATGTGTGATCTACATTTAAGTCTATGCATTATCTCTACTATTGAAAAGGTGGGACGTGATGATCAAATCTCTGGTGTATCTCTGTCCTCAGGGTTGTCTGTCTAGGCTGCAGTACCATTTCAGCCAGAGAGGCGCTCCAGAGCCAATTCATTTCCCTAAACCCAGAGTGGGAGGCCCAGGCTGGGGCTGTGGCTCCGGATGGTGACGTCTTCCTGGAAGATGAGCAGGTCCTGAATTTTAGAGTTCCCTCCTGTGACGTCTGTGGGGGGATCTTAAAGCCTGACGCCACCTTCTTTGGAGATACCGTAAAAAAAGAGAAGGTGCAGTTTGTACACGACAGACTGGCAGAGTCAGATGCGGTGTTGGTTGTTGGATCATCATTACAGGTTTGATTTTTTTTTAAGTTATAGTAAAACTGCACTGTTGTTGTCTATTATGTTTGTTGAAATTCATTCTTGTTTGTCCCAAAGGTTTTCTCAGGGTACAGGTTTCTTCTGGCAGCCAGTGACAGGAAAATACCCATTGCCATCTTGAATATCGGTCCGACAAGAGCTGATCATCTGGCTGAGCTGAAGGTCCACGGACGCTGTGGTCAAGTGTTGTCAGCTATCAACCCTCTCTGATCATAATGGACACTGATTTCATCGCCCTCTGGAACACAACTACCTCAGTAACAACAGGACTACACTAAAGGTTAAATCCAGAAACTGTTATGCAAAGGAGCGCCAAGGAATAAATACCGCCACCCAAAGGTGCCAGAGAAAACTACAGTTAACCCATGCTGCTCAGTCAACTTTTAACTTTTGATAACTTCCAGAAAAGTGAAATGGGAAGTTTGCCTAAGCAGGAAAGCCTTTTATTTATTAATGGGTTGCTGCACAATGACAATTTTAACTATCAGTAAAGAGAAATGAACCTAATATTTGTCATACATTAATGTTATTAAATATTATAAGTGGAGACTATTTAATAAGTATGAAATAAGCACTGCTATTCGTAATTTATTTCTAACATCTATATGTAATTTTAAAATCTGTTTTCCTAGTTTCTCCCTGCACTGATACTGACACCAAACGTGTCATCATGTAACAGTTAATTGAGAAACTTCCTAGAAAGGACTGTCTTATTTGTGCCACATTAATGAAATGGTGTGGCCAATATTATGTTCTGAATATTCATTCATAAATCTTTATCAGCTTATATAAAAAAATTTCTTTACTAACCACTGTATGAGTTCTAGATTAAATAAATAAGCCGCAATGCTGCCATCTTGTGACTTAACGTGGGTGAATTGGTCCATGCCCATATCAACAATAGGATGGCTAGGATTCCAACATCAATAATGCAACTATACTTGAATTGGAAATATTTTCTCAGTGAAGACGACAATAAACTCGAAATGACATCGATTTAAACTGTTTGCACTGATGAGTCATTTATATAAGATTCTAACCTTGTATACTGGTCTGGTAGCAGATAATTATAGGCTGTGTGCGCTATAGAAATCCTTGTTGTTTGCATGCACAGTTAATTCGGGTAGGAAGATGTTTATATGTAGGAAAATATTTCAGAACTATTTTTTATTTTTATCTGCTACAACTTGTGAAAAAAGTGCCAAACATTTAACCGGTCTGTTAGCTTTCCTCAGCTCAAGAAAACAAAAAAATATATACATCACAAATTTTTTGATGGAGTTTATTGAAGAGAAGAAAAATAACCAATATTATCTGTAAGAGTGTAAGACATCACAGACAGACGGATGGCAGCGTTACTGCATTTTGACAAATGACAAGATCTTTGAAGACACATTGACGCTGAAATCTTTCCTGTAGACGAAGCTTCCAGGAATCCAGGTTGGACTGTGTCTCTGTGAGCAGGACAGCAGGGATGCTGAATGAAAACAGACAACATTTGTGGGTATCAACCTCCGTCTGCCATGTTACTGTAGCTGTGGTAACCATCAGGGGAGTCATTGACAGACAGTTTTCAAAGCTGCTAGTCTGATCAAACCAGTAGGTCACAGGGTAACCCAACAACAGACCAAAGACGGAGCACAAGTTCCAATCCTTGCATTTTTCTTCAACGTGCAAAGGTTTCTCAGCCTCAGTCAGTTGCTCACACTCATTCAGAACAAGCAGCAACTTGTGCATTATACTCTGGAGCTCTTGTGTATATTGATCACAGATGACAGGTTTGTCCAGTGAGTGACATACATCAATTACTCGGATGCTACTGTTGCTGCTGCTACCATGGACAGTCTGCTCCAAACAAGTTTTGACTGTGAGTGGATGAACAACAAGTGTGTTCCCATTTAAATCCAAGGTGAGAATTGACTTAGACACAAGCTGAGAAGACTGTAGTACGCTGATGTACTGCTGCACCTGCTCTGATCCCGCGCCATTACTGTCGTACAATAGAGCAGGTTTTAAACCCTGATCAACAGCCAGTACCATACAGGCAAGGTCTAAACTCTGGGGGACAGAGAGAGATTTTCTCCCCACGCGCAGACAGTCACGGGCCGCAGTAACAAAGATCTCCTGAGGGGACATCACTGAGGTCACATATCTTTCCAACCATCAGATGTACTACTAGAGCATTAGCACAGCAATGTCAGGTGGATTTTACGAATGGAAAGATAGGCCAGGTGAAAATGAGAATAAATAAAAGCAATACAAAAAGAAGTCTTCACATCAACAGAGACAAAGACTTCAGAATGCGATTATGACAAAATAAATCATGTATACAAACTAGTAGGATTAAAAAAAAGGTTTAACAATATGTTGTCCCATGCCTCTTGGTCCAAAACACCTAAAGAAAGTGGGGAAGTTTAGGGGATTAAGAATATATTTTTTTAGTATTCTTAGACGTATTACTTAAATATAATGTTCTTACCATCCTCATCCCGTTTAAGCGATGGGCTGAGGAGCCATCAGGTCAAAGTCAGAAAGATTTCTAGCCACCCAGACACCAGCGGCAAACAAACCCAAATTGACTAGAAGATTTCTGGGAAATAGAGAAGACAATCTTCATAACTTCATAAGTGAGGCAATATATAATTGTATATGAAATAATATGCAAGATATATGCAGCTAGAAAAGGCATTTACAACATTAGCAATGTATGCAGTGTATTTCTGATTAGTTTAAAGTTATTTTTAATGAAACAAGTGCTTTTCCTTCAAAAAATAAAATTATCCTAGACTATGTAATGATAGTGGAGATTAGAAAATTAAATAGAACATTTCGTTTGTCGAACAACTCGCTTATTATATTGGCTAGAATAACCACGAGATTATTTGCATTATCCAAATTTAAATTTAAATTTTACATATTAACAACCGTAAATACATTTCAGAAGTTACAGTTTCTAATTGAGCTGAAAACATAAACAGAAGAAATTCTGTACGTCCAATCGATCATACCAAGGGCAACCAGTTAGCCGTGTGGCTAGTTAATTACCAACCAGTAGACATGTTACACCTTCTTCAACATCAAACTTACCGCCTGAAGTCATTTCTATCCGTTGAGAATCGATAAGCAGTTCGGAACCAGTTCATGACACCGGGAGAAGAGGCTTTTTTACTATCTGGACCCGTCATCCTGCTAACATGCGGCGTGATAACCCTAGTCACACGGAACTAAAGATCAGGAACAACGACGGGGGGGATCGCGATGAGGTGAACTCAACTACGGCGCGCTGTTGGGCTCAAAAGTCGAATGTCTTAACCAGATTCCGTAAGGGTTTAGAAATGTCCGCCACAAGGTACCGACGGTTTCTAAAGCTGTGTGAAGAGTGGCCCAAGCACGGAACAAGTAAAGGTCGAGACCTAGGGTCGGTGCTGCGACAGAGGGTGGCCGCGTCCTTCAGAGAGGGGGAGAACACACAGGTACGAACGCGGACGCAGGTTCAGGATTTCAACAGCAGAGTAGCAGAGTTCTAGCTCGACTGGACGACCTTGTCTACAACCGACTGTTGTTTACTCTGCCATCTCTGGAATGATAACCCAATGACTCGACGAGGCCTTAAGTAACAATGTGTATTCACAGCATATCGACTGTTTTATTTTTTAAAATATGGACGTGTGTTAATGACCAGATTGGGACAGTAGTGGCCTAGTGGTTAAGGAATTGGACTTGGGTCTAGAGGGTTTCAGGTTCGAATCTACTGAGGTCCACTGAGCGTGGCATTGTTCCCACCCACTGCTTGTCCACTCAAAGCTGCCAACCGTTCACGTTGTTGTTGTTAAATGTGGAGGACATACTTTGTTGTGTGCAGTGGTATGTACAGTATCTCAATAAGGAGTTTGGTTTCATAGCCTTCTTATAAAAGTGGTTAATAATACTGTACTTCAAGATATTGTACATTTAGTTACAGGGGCAGTTGGTGGCCTAGTGGTCTAAGAAGGTCCCCCAACCACCAACTTACCGCTGAGGTGCCCTGAGCATGATATTGTCCCCACTCACTGCTCTGTGATGGGTTAAAGGCGAGGTCACATTTTGTTGTGTGCAGTGGTGTGAATCACAATGTCAAAATGCCACGGAGTTTGCTTTCCTTCCTTCTTCCTTAGTTTAAATAACTTCAATATACTGTTATTTATCCCAAAACAATTGTATAGCACACATGTTTTTATTTATCGGAGTGAAAAACGATAGCAGCTGCTAATATCGAGGTGGCAATCTGTTGGAAATCCTTACTTTTCATTACCTTCACCATAAACATGTTTTTACCTTTCAGATCGCAAATCCAGAAAAATGTGATCAGATGTATGAAAGCCTGGCTCGGATTAATAGCAACACCTACAGACAACGAGTAGGTGTCATTTTAAATGTGTGCATTTAAGATACAATTGAACGTTTATTTTATTTAATATTTTTCTCACAATTATCACCTTTTAAACTTTCTTCCAGTTTCCTCGCGTAAAAGACACAAGTTTTACCGGCATTACCCTGGAAGAATGTAAAGTATTTTTATCAGGTGCGGAAAAGGAAACAATACGTATCCTACTGTTATGGTTGTTAAATTACAGTCTAACTTGGATTGTTGTTTTAATAGGAAGCGTCCAACAGATGGATGAACAGAAAAAAGGTCTGTGGAAAAGTTTAATGGAAAGATTCTCCAAAGCGCCGGAAGATGTTCCAGAGAAAGCTCAAGAAAAATAACTAATGTTTTTGTGTAGAAATAAATCATATTGTAGACAACTATTTAACCTTTGGTCTTGTCCCTTTTTTAAGGTTATTACACAGTGAATCATCCATTCCATCTCCCCCCGTCTCCATCTTCTACTCTGAGTCCAACTACCTCCATGTCCTCCCTCATTGCATTAATCACTCTCCTCTTTGGCTTTTTTGTTTGCTCCTACCTGGTAGCTCCATCCCCAGGATCATTCTTCTACCAATGTATCCACTGTCCCTACTGTCTCTTATCTGAGTGTCAAAACCATCTTAATCTGCCTTCTCAAACCGTTCAGTCTGTGTTGTCCATAATGACCTTGTTCCTGTGCATTATTGTCACTTCTCAAAAGGATCCCAGCATCTTTAACTCTGCCACCTCCAGCTCCGTCTTCGGTCTTATGCCTATTGCAGGTGTCTCCTAAACGATACATCATGACTGGTCCCACAACTGTCCTGTAAACCTTTTCCTTTACCTTAGCTGACATTCTTATATGACCAATTACTCTTGACTATTTTCTTCAGCTGTTCCATCCTGCCTCTATTTCTCACCTCTCTTCCACCTTCTCCACTGACCTAAGCATTTGATTCTCAGTACCTCTTTTCCTGCTCCTTGTAACCCCACTATTGTACTGTTCTCCCTTTCCCTCATGTACTCTGTCATGCTACCTTCACTGAACTTCACCCCTTTCTCTCTAATGCAAATCTACCTCTGTAGGTCCTCTTCTGGCTGCTGCTTACTCTTGACTACAGATCACAATGACACCTTAAAATTTTATCACCAAAGCAAACCAGAAGGTCTCAAACCTCAACTCCTCTGTGCTTCCGACTGCAAACCTCACCACTGTTGTACTGTTCTCAAACATATCCTGCACCAATCTAACATACTCTTCTGCCACTCCTAACTTCCTCATACAAAACCACAATTCCCCCCTTGTCACCCTGTCATAGGCCTTTTTTTAATCCTACAATTAAACAATTCAGCTCCTTCTGACCTTCACTGCACTCCATCAACATCCTGTTGTGTAACATAACTTTATACAGACAGCAATTCTGTCAATAAAAGCCAATCATTTACATTTACATTTAGCCAATAATTTACATTTTCAGTTGACTGGATGTAAATTTGTGAGAGAGAATGCTTCACACATTTTATTTTATTATTATTTTTTTAATGAATCTTAAAAAAAACAAGTGCAAGCAATCATGGTGCCCAATAAGTCAAAAGTGGTACACCAGTAATTCATGTAAAGTAAAAATAGAATTTTAGTAATAATACTTCCACAGCCTTAAGTAGTGACCATGTACTATAAGAATTTAATCAAGGCTCCAAAGAGCTCCATATATGTTGTCAGTACCCAAACAGTTTAGATGAGAAAATATATATTTTACTTTTTTGATTTAGCCAGATAAATAGCCAAAAAAGTGTGGACTTTCCAAACAAAAGCCACATTTGCGATAATTTGTCCAACAGCAATACTAACGACAAGATCTACAACACTTTCTAAATCATTGATATTTGTTGTGATATAGAATCAAATCAACAGCGATGCCTCTCTCTACTCGTCCTTCATGTCACGGTTGTCTCTCCAGATGCAGTAGTTGAGAGAGGTGGCGAGGCACAGCCAAGCCAGGTATGGCGCCATCAGCAGGGTGGCAGTGCGACTAATAGGGTACCATGACATCATGGTGGCTCCAACAGTACCGGTCAGACAGACGATCTCGATGAGTGCCTAAGAGAAAAAGACTTAAGTCCAGGGACCTGCCATCAAAGCACGCTGCTGGATAGAATAGATATTAACGTCGTATTTATACCCATTTCAACTTGTGTGCACCAAAGAAAATGGGAGTCCAGGTCCAGTTCAGAGCTAGCTGAAGCCCATAAAGTCCCAGAGGAACCACGGCATCTTCAGTGAAGCCTCCCAGTTCCTTCCAGACCAGGTAGGAGCCGTAGCTGAAATCAACAACATAGCTAACCTTGCAAACAGGTAGAACAAAGAGGAATAAAAGAATTATAGATGTCAAGAGATATTTTTACCCCATGCCTGTGTAGAGACAAGTCCAAACGACAGGAAAGGCAGCGTTCGGTGGGCGCCATGAGGGTTTCTTCAAGGTAGGATACCAGGTTCGCACCTCTTTGCGGGTAATGTAGCCTCCGTATAACCCTCCAAGGTGAGGCAGGGCAGTCATTCCAACCAGAGGCAGCCACATGTTCTGGGGTAACATTGGCAAAGTTATTGGTCAAAACTGTCAGCTTATAACTTAACAATTTTACAGTTCTACAACGATAATCTTGAACAGAAAACAACTGAACAATCAACAAGATTCTGAACGTCACACATGCGCACTTCACTGTGACTCTAAACAGCTTCTCGCAAAGGCGGGCACACCTTTTGACGGGAACGCTAAAATGCTTTTATCCTTCTCTAGCCATCTACAGAGAAAACATGGGCATTGCAGGGAAAAGGCAGAACTATAATCATTATTAAAAAATATATATATTTCTCATGAAAAAATTGTATGACTTGGAGAGGTTTGACAGCTTGGTTTATGAAGCTGAACGGGTCACATTCGGGCCCTGAACCTTAGTTTCCCCATGTCTGGTTTAAAGCCTTGAGCAATACTCTTGAGATCAATACAGACAGGAGTAAAAGGAAGTGTCAGTAACAGAGTACACCCATTAGTGTCAACAGGCTACATTCTTCTTCGCTTCCTCAGTACCTCGCATTTTTAAAAAAAGTCAATCTTGCAAAGTATTTTGCTATACACATGAACATTTGTTCTGAAATTAAGATCAGCACATTTGTGAACAATTGCTGGTAGTTTTGTTTACCAAGACAAATTATTGGCTATTTCAATGCATACTCATTCAGCTATTGAAGGATTTCGCTTTTACTTCGCGAATTTCCCATTTCGCGGTGAAATCTTGGAAACATTTAACACCGTGGTAGCAGTGAAAGCAACGCGAAAGAATCCGCTGTGTGTTATCAGCCCCCTCTGTCGGTTGATCCTCCCTATGTTTATAAACAGTGATAATAGAATTCATCAGGTTGTAATTATGACCGACCTGCGTCAACGGTGTGTGTACTAGTTACAGTTGAGCGGTGTTTTTAATCCATCTATTATGTTGCTTTATACTACAACTTTTTTTTGTTAAGGATTATTTCGCCCGTTTAAACTAAACAAAAACCAATGCCCCTTGTTTGCCCTCAACTGTTGGTGAATGAGGCGATTTCCGCTGTTACATATGACCCAACCGTCAAGTTCGTCGCAATAACATTGTTTGTAGATCACCGGAAGTGACTAAAGACGTTAACGATTAACAGACGACCTGCAGATGTGTCAGCTGATCTCATCCAGGTTACTGGGTTTTATTTATTTTCATGTCATAAAACAGATTTCAGCGCAGTTGCTAAGAGGGTTTAAGATGACGAATGAAAGGATAATAACACACGTACCGTTGGGCCCGGCGTCAGCTTCGGTTTCGCGCGTGTATTCTGTGTCGTACCAGCAGCTGGAAGTCGACCGTGGAAAACTATGACATGCTGGAACTGGGAGGGAGGGACCGTGGTGCTGTGGCTGGGTGATAGCTACAGGGAGGGCCGTGTGTTATCTCCACGGACACTCCTCCAAACAGACCCGAAATCAACGAGGACTGGAAGCGTCAACGCGAGGTTAAAATCTGGACGATGACATCTAGTGGTGAGACTGGGTTACGCTACGGTGTTCCAGGAAACGGCTGTGACCTGAGAAGGAATGTTAAAAAGAGGAACAAAACGGGATTTTGACAAATACTTGGTATTATGGATTCAACAATTTCGTCCAGAAGTATAAAAATTTACTTTTTTCCCCACTAAACTTTAAAAAAACGCACTATTCTTGGTAAATAATCACATCATTATCACAAAATACCCCACGCCAAATCTCTTTGGTCATGGTCTAGTCTAAGAAATGAACTTTCCGTGCCACAAAGATGTCTGAAACAAATTAATACCAAAATAAACTGTACACTTATACAGAAGAAATTTAATTTATTTTCCCTTGACCTTAATATGCCTGCAGTGCCCTTTCCTTGGTTTCCTTTTTTAAGTTTTCAATCAATCTGCAAAACTGTTATATCATCGAGATGCAAAATATTTAGTTAATGCCTTGTAGAGAGATATTCCAAGATGTGTTTTATCACTGTTCATGTTTTTGTTTGAATAAAGTAAAAAAAAAGACAAAAAAAGTTAACAAAACAAAACAAAACACAAACTTGGTCATGCAGATTGCAAATTAATGACATAATTTGAACAACTTGGTGGGCTGGATTATCAAACTAAATGGGCCACATCCAGCCCCCAGGCCATAGTTTGTCCATGCAAAATAAGTCTATATGAATCAAAAGCTTGTTTTATTCAATTCCTATCAGTTTTAATAAAGACATTTTCTGGAGGACCAAAATGGATTGATATACTTTTTGTTATTTTTAATGGAAAAACATGATATGAGATACGAGAAGTATATGAGCAAAATTTTTGCTTCAAGATGCAAATAAGGACTTGAGATGCAAACATCATCAACTTTCATACGCATCTCCTGCGAGACTTCAGTGATGGTTTTGCGTTGTCTATTTAATTCTCTCTCTATTTTGTGCAGTAATAATTCATAATAGTGATGAATCTCAAGAAAGTGAGTGGTGAGGATGGTAGTGTTCCGAAACCTGAATACAGATACTGTAGATGGAGCCTATGACTTTATCTTGTGAACTAAGATAAAGTCATAAATAATGCTCAAATGTCAAGCCTTCTCAATGGCATCTACAGGCAAAACATGGGTATTGCAGGGAAAAGGCAGAAGTATAATTACAATACAAATCCATTACATAATTTGGATGGTTTGGTGTGCCAAGCTACTAAGATAAACAGGCCACATCTAGCCCATCGGCCTCGGCTTGCTTAAATCTATTAATTGAAAACATGTTTTCATTTCCAAGTTTATCAGGGAACCGGAAAGGATTGATTTTCTATTTGTAATTTCTAATGAGAAATCACGATTCAAAATACAAGCAAGCTTCTGTGCAAATTTTTACTTCAAGATACATGTAAGGACTCGAGATGCAATCTAGCAGAAAGAAATCAACACTAGGTGGCCTCACATTTCAGATGTTTGTCGACTCTTTTTGATTTTCTCTCTATTTTGTGCTTTATTTGTCATAACAGGGATGATTCCTAAAAAAGTAAGTTGTGAGGATGGAAGAGAAACTCAATTATTTTGTGTTTTACAAAATAATTTTTGTCTGTAGCAATTGAAAACATTTTTTTTAAATTTTTTATTAGTTTTTTTCAGAGTTTTTTGTTATTACTTATGGGAAAACATGATTTGAGATATGAACACCTCGCGTTACAAGTTCAGTGCTTGGGAGGATTATGCTCGTAACTGTAGGGTCACCTGTATTGTGCTCTGTTGAACAATCAGTACTGCAGTATTTCATGACATTTGGGTGTGAAAAGTTCCAAACTTATGTAGCAAATAAGTCCAAATAACGGTGAGTGACACGGCTCTGCTCCAGACTCCAGTGTGAGGATGTTTGCTCCTCCTTCCATCTGTCGGGCACACCTTCCTCCCTCTGCTCCTCCTGCTCCTCTTACCTTCTTGCCTGCTCCTCTCAGCCTCGTTGTCTTGCTGTGAACTCTCACCCCAGCTGCTCGGGGAAAATGTCACACAGGCAGAGGCCCGTGTTGCAGTAGAGGAGGGGGGCGATGTAGTAAAAGAGGAAGAGAGCAAAGAAAAACAACATCATCTGCCTCCACCGCCGTTCTCCGCATCTTTGATTCGATCTCTGTCTGTGCAAATCTGGCCACATCCCGCTTCTCCTCCACCACCATCACCACCACCACCACCAGCAGCAGCAGCAGCAGCGGCGGCAGCAGCAGCAGCAGAGCCGTCAACATCATCGGCAGCAGCTGTGACAACTAATCGCTGTCTCAATCCTCCATTGGCATCAGAGGCTAACATCGAAGGATCTGTGCCAGACATGTGAGTAGAAGAGCTGCAGTTCTCTGCCTGTTTGTGCCGCTCACACCTGTGTACCAGTGAGGGGAAGGCTCGGCAGTCCTGCTTTCGCCGTAGCACGGACCGAGCCACGGCGCGGCGGGACGGGAGGTGAAGCCGCGCCGTCGGCTTGTTTTGGGGAGGGGGTGGGGAGAACCGGGGTCGGTGTGTCTGCTGGAGCCACCGGGCTGTGCGTGCGTCTGTGTATGTATGTGTGTGTGTTTGTGTGTGCCCCCGACATGGACGTGGAGCCCCGGTGTCACTGTCACCCGTGTTGACGATGCGGCTAATGCTCCTTTAGCTCTGTTTGATTCAAGGTAGCACTCGGTGCCAGTGTGAATGTGAGCGCGCGCGTGTGTAAGTGCGCGCGTGTGTCAGTCAGATGTGCAGGCCCAGGTTGAGCAGCGTTCTCCAATGGTTTCAGTGCTGGAGGTTTGAGCGCAGAAACACACAGTGTACTGCAGTGGTGCTGGAGTATCAATGACATCTGTCACTCCAACCAGTATTATTCATATTTTTTATTATTATTGTTACGCATCCAATCACATCCTACAAACCTTCCAGTAATGTCAAACTCACACTCACTCTAGGCCAAAATTAAAAACTTCACATATATTGAAAAATCGACCTCAATTGGTCATGTTTCTGCTTTTCAGTTTTGCAGCACACAGTTTCTGTAGTGTAGTGGTTGTCATGTTTGCCTCGCACGGGAAAGGTGGTTCGAAACCGAGCAAAACAATTTAGAGGCAACGGTGGTCTAGTGGGTTAGGAACCGGACTGGGGTCTGGAGGGTTCCAGGTTTGAATCCACTGCCAAGTTACCACTGAGGGCCATTGAGCATGGCACTGTCCCCCACTCACTGCTCCCAGGGTGCCCAAAGCTGATGGGGTTAAATGCAGAGATCACAATTTCGTTGTGAGCTGTAGTGTGGATCACAATGTCACAATGACAGATTTCCGCTACAGATCTGCAATAATGATTTTTTAAACATTGAAACTGGGGATGTCCGATATTAACTTTATTAACTCTTGCCAATATTTTCCAAACACTTTATTCTTTGACATTGATACGTCAGTGATTTGTCCCCAGAACTGAGGTTAACGTCCTATAGCCTATGCGTGATTCCGCATGGAATGGAATAGTATAGTCCTTTATTGCCATCGTACAGTGGAGTGATACTATAAAAATAGAGGGAGCTCCCATGTAGTCTCTATGCACCACTATGTCCTTATAGGCAATAAATTCAACAAAATAAACAGTTGAAAAAAAGAAAAAGAAAAGGGAAAGTTTATACACACGCACACACACACATATATGTGTGTATTAGTGTAATATATATAGTATAAGAAGAACTGGTGGAAAGGCAGGAGATCAGGTGATTACATTTACCAGAGGCAGTGCAAACTGTAATATGTACATAATTGCAAACATATTAAATAATATTAGGGAATTATGCGATAATATTGTAACAATGGGATAATGGGAACAAACTTTACTTTTGTGTAGACTGTAACAATCCACCCATCCATTTTCATCCCCTTATATGTTAACAGGTCACGGGCCAGTCTCCATGATTGCCACCCAAATCACATTGTTCCATACTGTATCTTCCTGCAGGTGGTCAGCCCACTGGGCGCCCACTGCACCAACTGGGATTTGAACTTGCTGAAGAGTTGAAGCCTGGGGTTTTACACCAATGACAGAGACTTTGGAAGTATTCAAGTTTAATATTAAAAACAGATGAGAAATTAAATTAGAAATTAAACACATCGGTTTCTTTCTGTCTCTTTATCTGTAGCCTTTCTAGTTACTTTTTGTGGCTGGAAAGACTACAGTAAAAGTAAAAGTAAAGGCCAACAACAACAAACCCCCCTAATGTGTTAGCTATTTTTACATACAACAGTCATTCTTAACTGGTGTGTCGTGACCCCAAAGCAGGTCGTAGACCTATTTTCAGCGGGTCATGGGCCTTTGCCGGGGTAATAACAATGTAAAATAAAAACAATGTAATAAATAATGTTCATTCATCTTCCTCATCTTTGGATTTTAAACAAAAATGACCAACTACAACTCTAATTAACCAACTGACTGACTCAATGGCTTAGTGAGTGACTGACTCACTAACTAACTTACTTACTATTTGACTAACTGTATGACTGACTGACAATCTAACTGACTGACTGATTAAATCACTGACTGTCTGACTGACTGACTTACTTATCATCTTACTAACTAGATGACTAACTAACTAGCTTACTGACTAACAGACAACGTAACTTGAAAACTAATTTACAAATATTATGGACCAACCATAACTGACTGACAAACTAATTAACTAACTAACTGACTAACTCACAGACCAACTGACTCACTAACTGATTATGTAACTTACTGACTGACTCACAGACTAACTAACTAACTCACAGACTAACTAACTAACTAACTGACTGACTGACTGACTGACTGATTAAATCACTGACTGTCTGACTGACTGACTTACTTATCACCTTACTAACTAGCTGACTGACTCACTAACTGACTGACTGACTAACTAACTAGACGACTAACTAACTAGCTTACTGACTAACAGACAAAGTGACTTAGTAACTAATTTACAGATATTATGGACCAACCATAACTGACTAACGGACTAACTAACTAACTAACTTGCTAACTCACAGACTAACTGACTCACCAACTGATTACGTAACTAACTGACTGACTCACAGACTGACTAACTAACTAACCAACTAACTAACTAACTAACGAACTAACTAAAAACACGACTCACTAAGTAATTGTCCAACTAAATAACAAATTGACCAACTAACTGACTGACTGACTGACTAACAAACATGGTATTTTTTCCCAGTTGTTCGTCTGCTCCGATCTCAGTGGTACATTTTTGGGTAGGACCTCGAAGTCTCCAAAATCTTCGACAGTGAAAATGTAACTTAATATTGAAGTAAAGAATAAAATAAACATTTTATTTCCATTCTTGTAACAAATAGTGTTTTGCTATTCATGCTGTAATTTTCCAGATTTTTTGTTTTAGCACAGGTTAGAGTTGAATTATTAAGAAACTCTAGTAATGTAACCATGGCCTTTTTCTGCATAAAGAAACTTTCTCCATATGTCTTTTCTTTTTTGTTTAAGCTAAAAACTATAATGACTGTAATATATATATATATATATATATATATATAAAAATATATACATATTAATATATACATATATACATATATGTTTATGTATATATACATACATACATACATACATATATATATATATACTATATATATAATCACTCAAAGTAACTTACTCTCTTTCTGCTATGGTTGTTTCCAGGGGGGAGAACGTCACAGTTTCCTCACAGTTGTCTGTCCATAAGACTGAGTGGCCTGCGATGGTGGCGCCCAGTCGATTATCCAGGGATTGAACCGTGGATCCCTTCACCCTGATGGCCTGGACTGAGTGAGTGTGTCTCTGATGGACAGTTTGGCTAGAGGAATCTCTAAGAACAAAGCATGATCACATCCTGTCTTCCAGGTTTCAGCTGAGCCGCTGAAGCTATGGGGAGCTGTTGGAGCTGTCTCTACAGAGACCCCACACGAGACAACCATCCCACCAAGTTCAAGGTGAGAAATCCCACATTGAAATCCATCAGCGACTGTAGCAACTCAACAGTAATGTCATCAGCTCCGCCTTTTATGACAGGATTTTATTATTGATTATTAAAAGACAATTATGCACATTTTGCTGAATTGCTGTTTTTTTAACTGGAATTAAGCAATGTAAAACTCATGAATATCACATGTGCTACATTGTAGTGGTTTTCCTTCACCACCACCAGCTATTTATTTGTAAAATCCAACCATCCATCGATCTTTGTCCGGGGCTTTGGAAGCAATAGATGGAGAAAGTGTTTGCAATTCGTGCTTTTAATTTGTGAAACTATGCGCACACAAATTTGTATTTTTGACACTCATCTTACACGGACCAGATTCCCGTGCGTAATTTTGTTACGTCAGTCCATCAGCAAATCGGAAGTCTCACTTATGTTATAAGTACTATGTCATAATATGCTTACATACTTACACTGGAACGCTCGCCATTGCCAGTTCCAGATGCCATTTTTGTAGGGCGTCAACTTGGTTCTTGGGCGCAGTTTAGAGACGTCACACACAAATCCTTGTGGGGACAATGCCCTGTGATTGGCTGCAAACGAGTGAGACTTCTAATTGGCTGGTGAGGGACTGACGTAGCAATATTACGAATCTGGTCTGTGTAAGACAAGTCTCAAATACACAAATTCGTGTGCGCGTTCTTTCACAAATTAAAAGCACGATTTGCATATGTGTGCGACAATTCATAAATGTAGTCCTTGCAGTCCATTGTTTCTATGCCATGAGGCATGTGGAATTTTTCCCTTTCGTTCCCGAGTGCGTTGTTAGAAAGTCTGAAAATATTGACCAACCAAAATTATTTTCCTGATTCTTTTACTTCTGATAAAGAGCACAATGCCTGGGTTTTGCCAAACAATGAGTGCTCTAAAAATATTTTTGGGGAAAAACAGCTGTATTTTAAAGTGAATGTCACAAGGTGGCAGTGTTGCAGCTCATTTTGTCAATTTTTAAAAATCAGGGGATTATATTCAGAATGCTAGTCTGCAGAGTTTAATAAATATTACCAGGTCTGCATCGGTATCACTTGTTATCAGAAATGGATTTGAGGGGTTTGGACAATATCAGCATATTGGATATTTTGTACTTATTGTTATGTTGTCCGGGATGTCTGTAGCTACAGAAGGGTCAGTGACCACTGGCTCTGTAGTTCAGATCTGGACTGCAGGCAGGCCGGCTGTTAACAGCTAAAAACACTTCTGTTCTCTGTCTGGGCCACAGGTCACCAATGTGGATGATGAGGGTAACGAGCTGGGCTCTGGCATCATGGAGCTCACGCAAACTGAGCTCATTCTACACACACGCAAGAGGGACGCCATCCGGTGGCCATACCTGTGTCTGCGCCGCTACGGCTACGATTCCAACTTGTTTTCTTTTGAGAGTGGACGACGCTGTCAGACTGGACAGGGTACGTTAAAAAATATGAGGCCGTTTTCAACGTATCGTCAGTGACCCACGGACCTACCGTGACGCCATGTTGATGTTTTTTTTTTCCCTTCCCAACATTAGGAATCTTTGCCTTTAAGTGTTCCCGTGCGGAAGAGATCTTCAACCTGCTGCAGCAGCTGATGCAGTGCAACAGCATCAACGTGGTGGAAGAGTCCATGATGATGAGCCGCGGCGGTCACACGCCGGAGATGGAGATGGCTCGGACACCGCAGACACCCAACAGTGAGTTACAGGACTGGCATTATGACTTAGTTCATTTATCCTTATGTGAATGTGGGTCATGCGAAACAGCTCCTCCTGTTGGCAAGTTTGGTCTCTACAAAAACCTCTAAAATAAATGGTTACTTGGAAGTGGTTTTTGTGTTCAAGTCCACTGCCATGTTACATCTGAGATGCTCTGAGCACAGCACTCTCACGACCAACACAACTTCCAATGGGCTCATGTGCCACAGACTCAAAGTTTAGTGCAGTGTGATTTGTGTGGCAGTCGTAGAGACTGCTACCCCTGCCCTCTCACATTTGTAACAGATATAATACAAGTTAATACACTTTATTTCAGTTCACTCCTCTTCCACAAATCCATCAAGTTCTTCATCTTCAGTGTCGGAGGTTAACAATTAGGAGATTTCAGCGTTAACCATGTTTGGTTAAGTCTTGTAATTATGTCCCTGAAGAAGTCTCAACCTACAGATAAGGCTACCAGGTAAGAGACAAGGAGGAAGGCCAAAGAGGAGATAACATGGATGCAGTAACATGGAGCACCTAACTCCATGTCCTCCCTCACTGCATCCATCAGATTCGGGGTAGAAGATGGAGAGAACAGAGAAAGATGGAAAACTTTGATTTTCTCTGGAAACCCTTGAAATGGAGACGAGACCAATGGTGAAGAAGATGCACAAACCATAACATCACATTGAAGCCCAGCATAGTTTCACTGCTCTTGGTGAAAACACAGTATAGTATGGCAGCACTGTGCAATCACAGTATAGCACACTGTTACTGTTGAATCACAGTATAGTACAGTATTACTCAGCCACTATAGTAGCTGCAATGCTCTGACTATTCAGCAAGCTTATTAGCTTACCAAAGTTTTATAGAAACGGTATGAGAGATTTCTGAGCTATGGTCGAGGTCAGTGAACACAACCAGAATCTGCACATAAAGACCCCAATATTAGGTGCAGTGTCAATTCAAGACAAAATTATTGATTTTAAGTGTCTATGTATATATCTGTTTGTATCTATTTAATTGAATTACTTAACTATAGACTAGAATTTTGAGTGTTTACTACTTTGTCTATGTCTATCTGTATGAAGCAGAGGTTTTTTTTAAAATATTATATAGGTCCAGCTATGCTTTTAGTGAAAAAGTTAATCAAAGGTTTCTCTTTTAAACGAGTTATTTCATTAAATTTCTTAAGTCAAGTTGTTACTGTTTTTGGGTACATTCAGTGCAATCTAAAATTCAACAGGTCAAAAAATTAACATTTTAAATTCAGCAACAAGAAAATAATTGAGTAAATTTTTTTCTTAAGATATTAAAGTTTCTTAAGTTAATTGAATGACAGTAGTCGGTGGTTTCATTACCATCTGTTCCACCTTTGGTTTGTCTGTTCTCAGTCAGGTCAGATTCAATAATCCACCTTAACAATCCTTAATCTGCTCCTGTATATTTTATGTTCAGCTCCAGCGTTTCCTGTTCAGGCCTTCCCAAATGGTTACCCTGGTTACCCCATTAGAGGGGACTCGTCACAGGCCCCTCTTGGTGACGACCATGGACACAGCCTCATGGGTCTGGAGGACCAGGTAAAACCTGCTGTGCTATCTTCTTTCCTTAACTTCTTAGAAATTTTGTTAATTTCCTAAAGGGAACTCCTGAGGGATTGATAGAGTTCTATCTAAGCTATTTTACTCCTTTCCACCTCCTGTATCTGCCCTCAGACCCACACTTATGTGAATACTGTAAGCATGGAAGGGGATCTGTCCATGCGTCACTGTGTCCACTCCCTGCCTGAGGTGCGTCCAAGCACCTTCCCAGAAACCACGCGGGGAGCCATGCCGGTCATTGGCCAAGGAAATCCGCCACCCGGCCTGCGCTGCTGTCCACTTGAGGAGCATAAAGATGCTCAGGTGTTCCTTCAACCTTCCTCGCAAGAGGTCAAATTCAGGCTGGGACCCACTCCAGCACAGCGCCATCTGCTGGAGAGGGAAAGGGAAAGGCTCGGGCACAATCCACACAACCTTCAGCCAGTTGAGGGAGCCACAGGTTCAGAGACAGAGGGTGATGAGCCCTCCATGCACCGGTGCAACTCTCATTCTTATCACCATTTCCATCACCACAGCCACCGCCACCCGGGGCACAAACACCCAGACGGCTGCGAGAGTGCGGAACTCACCTACGAGAACATCAATGGCCTGAGGGGGGCGCGCAAGCAGCGGCTGAGCCCCAGCAGCGTGTCACAGTCAGTGGGCTCTAGCAGCAGCAGCAGCACGGGTGAGAGCCATGCCCACTCCCTGCTGCATTCCCATGGACCCTCCTCCCTGCCCTTGCAGGGATACCCCTGTGAGAGGAGCCTGGGTGGGGGGCACCGTCGGACGGCTCTGCTAAACTACGAGAATCTGCCCTCACTGCCCCCTGTCTGGGAGTACAGGGCGCTGCAGCGTGATGACGAGCAGGACGAGGAAGATGATGAGCAGGATGAGGAGGAGTATGATGAAGATGAGGAGGACTTTGACGAGTACGAGTTCTCTGAAGGTCCGGGGACTCCCAACGGGTACCACCAGGAGGGACGGGGCATCCATAGGGACGCACTGCAAAACTATGTCAACACGGAACAGGTCCAGCCCCGGCTGCCCCACACTTGCCCGCCGCACCCCCGACAGTGCCAGCCAGACAGAGGCAGTGGGGTGTTCAGCTTTGATTTTGGCCGGCGGTCGCGGCCAGGGGTTAGGGGCTGTGAGCACGGCCACATGCCCCCCTCGGGGCAGCTAAATTATATCCAGGTGGACCTGGAGGGAGACGCTCCCTGCCAGGCCCTCGGTGGTGGCGTGGGCTCCCAGACCCAGCCTCAGCACCAGCGCCTGCCACCTAAGAAATGTGGTGTGCAGGCCCCCCGGCGCAGTGAGTGCTACGCAGTTATCGACTTGAAGAAGACGGCGGCCATGTCCAACCTACAGAAAGCTCTGCCGAGGGATGATGGAACTTCCAGAAAGACTCGCCACAACAGCACAGACCTGCCTCTGTAACCGCATCTGGACCGGATAGGGACCAGGAAGACAGACCTCCTCAGCACACTGGACCCTACACTGTCATCCATCCATCCATCCATCCATCTGTCTGACTGGGCTGACTAATACGCAACAGGTACCTAATTAGAAACTCTTTGGCGCCCTCCTGTGCATAAACGAGGGAACAGGAAAACTCTGAGATGGAGTTTTCCCTTCAATTCTCTTGACTCTTAGATAAAAACGTTGTCTGGGTTTTTTTTAAAGTTAAAAATCATAAAGAATAATAACATCATACGTATCTCCGAAAATCAAATGTCTACGATTCTCTTGCTTAACTTTGACTCTGTTCTGTGTTAACGTATTTATTATCAAACTGTATTAGAATGATTTGTTTCCCTCATTACATCACA
This sequence comes from Paraplagusia blochii, assembly GCA_016785265.1. Classification (NCBI taxonomy): domain Eukaryota; kingdom Metazoa; phylum Chordata; class Actinopteri; order Pleuronectiformes; family Cynoglossidae; genus Paraplagusia; species Paraplagusia blochii. Next base: position 54,456 of record JAFBJS010054190.1, on the reverse strand, counting down.
TTACATTACATTTAGGGATGACCGATAATATGGGCGAAGTTACGGGCCCCATATTAGAATAATTATGTAACAACTCTTAGTATCGATATCAGATTTTTCTCCAATAATTACAGTGCTTGGGTTTTTACCAAATGATGTCTCTAAAAATAGTAAAATTATAAAGGTAAAGGCCACAAGATGGCAGCCTTGCAGCTTATTTTATCCCTTTAAAAAGGGATTTTACGTAGAATGCTGGCGTCACCCGGTTTATGCTGATAGGCGCATTTCAATTGGTGTGGGAGTGAAAAAACTTTTGTTTTTCAAAATGCAAAAAGCAAAAAAAACAACACTGCTCTAACAAATCATCTAAGTGGCTAAGCCACAACTCCCCTGCTATATCAAGATCAGTTGATAATTAAGTCAATAACAGTATAAAAGAAATTGCCAAAACATTATCATCCTTAAAAACTATGTCTGATATTAACTTTTGTTAATATCCAATTTTGCCTGTATTGTCCAAACACTTCTATAATATATACTGTATATTTTGCTTAATGCCTTCAAAACTTATAGGGTTCTCAGGTAAACTTTTCAGAACCCTATATATGATTCCAGTAAATTTGGCAAAACCCAGGCACTGTGCTATTTGGGATGTCTGATAACAGAGGGTGACCGATATTATCAGACATCCCTAAAAACATATCATGTTTTTTTATTTCTGTCTAAAAGTCAGAAACAGGGCCTTTACTCCCGGAAGTTGCAAATGTTGACGCTTCTTCTTCATACCTCATCACATGCAGCTAGGTGCCACAAGGTGGCCCGAACGAGCGGCAATTCTCGCTATTGTACGCCGACTGAGCATTTTGCACACAATCCTATGGAATTGTATTTTATTAATTATTGGGGGAAGTTTTTTGACGCCGCCGTCAGAGGGGAGAAAAAGGGAGGAGATGTTCAAGTAGCACACATAGATTCAACCAGTGGGGTCGCCCTACTGTTCACAGGCACTGAAGATATATTGAGCAGGAATTATTTTGAATTTTTTCCCCCTGCTGGGTGTGCTGGGTAATGACAACTCCATCATTACACATAAATAACCCAGCTTTCTAATCTGGACACCAATTTATATTTTTATTTAACTTGTGATTTTCGACTTAAAAAATCTAAAATCTAAAGCAAAGTCATGCTAAGCTAAACACTTTTCTGTCATTCTTTGACTCGCTGCTGCAAGATCCTAATGTTCAATGCTGCTACCATGTGGTTATTTTTCAACTTCTAAATGTAGTCAGCATGTCTTCTGTGATGTTTTATTCATAAATTTCACTAATACTATACCTTTTCGTAAAAAGTAGCATTTCCTCTTAACATATCCTGCAATTTCAGCCCTGACCTGCATACAATATTCACCTGTCACGTTGCACTTTGGATCCAGGGACTCTAGAATGCGCTCTTTCTCCACCTTTTATCCTGCTCTGAGGCCCAACCCCTCCTGGAATTTATTAGTCAGCCTTGTAACTGAGGTTTTTTCTAACTGTGTGGATGGAGATACTGAAAAATCTCAGACGATGGCGTCATGGAGTAACCTGACATCCTGTCCTGTCCTGTCATGATCAGAGTCAGGACGTTTCAGAGACTTTTATTCCACCACCAAAAATCCCATATTTATTTATTCCATCCAATGATTATTTATTCTAATTTTTGTTTTCCTCTCTTCTTCTGTTACTGTGACTCTTTAGTTTTTCAGGAGACAACCAGCCTTTTGTAGTCCAGTTGGTAGGTTAAAGACAGAGACCAAAGTTTCACCTCAGACGATCACTGGGAACTGGTATATTACTGTTATAACTGTGCGTGATTATATTTTTTAAAGAAAAAGATAAAGAGACTGTATTTATATTAAGTGCCAAAACGTAATTACTAACTGTATGATGATTAAAATCAAATGTGCCATTAGGACAGAGAAGGTATTAGGGCAACTGCTACGGGTGGGCGGGGACAAGGGCGGGACAAACGCTCTGATCTAACTTTTTAAGGATGATATCATTTTAAGAAGTCATGATAACTGCACATTTCACCTCATCTGCATCCATGGCCATTTCAAAGCAAAACGACGAGATCCATCATTTTTAGGGACGTCCGATAATATCGACCGACTTGTGTTATTAGCGTTGTCATGTAACGTCCATAAGATTCGTTATTCTTTTTTACTACGATAGTGAAAAACTCAATATCCTGGGTTTTGGCCAAATTTGTGTGGTTTAAATGAGGTTATTTTCAGACATCCCTGGTCTGATAATCACAGTGAGGAAGGTTTTATTGCTGCTACGTATAAATACTAATCGTAGCCGATTTCTGGACACGTTACTGCAACATGATGTGATGTCAGATGTTTTACCATGTCCTTTATATATGGAGCACTCCTGTGTGTGAGAGTGTGAGTGTGTGTTTATTTGGGCCAAAGTCACTTCTCATTGGGCAGTTTTAAGGAGCCGTGGGCGGGGGCAGAAGCACAGCCCTGCGCATGTTGTCATCTCATGTTTTTTTTTTTGTTGGACAGCTTGTCAAGTCCGTTGATGATTTCGGGGGCAGCAGATAAAGGTCGAAATGTTCTAGATTTGTACGCAGGCCTTCAAAACACAGCGCTGCAAAGTATATGACTGATGTTTTTTTTTTTTTTCTAAGGATTATTATTACTGTTATACGAAGAGTGAAGAATGAGAGACACTGAACCAAATCACCAACGTTTGATGTTTGGGCTTCTGTGAAACTGATGATGCAAATGAAAAAAGGACAAATGAGAGACAGGTTTCAGCTGTGAAATCCTGTTGTTACGTTGCTTTTCTCGTGATTGTTGTGTCTTAGACATGACATAACATAACATAACATAACAGGGAGGGGGAAAATGAATCTGTCCTTCATAGAACAACAATGATATTATAATAATAATTATCAATATTACTGTTGTTTTATGAAGGACAGATTTAGTTGGATGATAAGAAACCACTTTATTTGAAAACATCCAACTTTTTTAGGTGAAATATGAAATTTTTCAATTGAATACACAGTGGAGCTCCTAGATATGAGTTTCCCAAGTTATGAGTCAGCGACTTTTGCAAGACTTTCCCCGAGATTCGAGGAAAAGTAGTGATTTATGAAAGTGATTTATTTTTCTGTCTGTGTCATTTTTCTAACAATGTAACAATATGATATGAAAAGGTTTTGTAGTTACTATTATATTATATTATCAATCTATTTGTTCAGATCTCAGTTTTTGTTGTTTATATACAGAGGAAAAATGTAATGTTGTTCATGAATAGTATATTTCTTGGGAACTGGAATGATATCAATGGTTTTTAGTTATTTATAAAAAAAAGAAAATTCACCATTGATATGAGTGAATAGACAAAATGAAATGAACTAAACTGGCAGTGGAGTTCATTGAATTAGTCTTTGATTAGATTTTCAAGAGAATGGAAGGGAATTCCTAAACATTTACCGGCCTTCCCATTTAAAGTCACATGCCTCTGGCTTTGTTTTGGTACTGACTGGTTCAGTCCTGAACCAGGAGCCTGATGAAACCCGGGATGTGACAGTTGCTTATTTCTATATGCCATACTTTCGAAGCGAAATGTGTCAAACCTTGACCGTGTTCGTGCCGACGATTTGACTGTGCCGGCATGGTCTTGAAGGATGTTTACATTTTCTGCAGTAATAATTCTTTGTTTTCGTTGATCGGAGCTGTGAAACGGCAGTCTGATTGTCTCGGTGTAGTTTAATGAAATCAAGAAATAAGGTGGAGACGGAGAACAGTGTTGACACTTTGTTTGCTTTATCTCTGAGTGCAGGGCATGTTGGACTGAAAACCTTTTTTGGGGTTTTTTTTCCAAAGTGAAAAGGAAGTATTTTCACCTCTTAATAGCCCAGTAGGTGGCGATTACAGCCTCCTACAGCCTCATGAAGAGCTGCTGCTGTCTTTAAGTCAAATTTAAGAACAGTCTTTTAGTCATTGTTGTTCTGTAATGATTCATAACCTGTCACATGATCATGATTCACCCGCCATCATTTCTCATAACTGTCAGTGTTGATCCTGGTATGGAATGATTCACACAACAGGTGACCGTAAAAAAAAACTGATAACGTGCTGCTGGTTGGAGCATCTGCCCTAAATCTTAAATTTTTGCTCTTGTCACCAAGTTCCCCAAAGCCAGCTCATCAGAGCCATTTTTCCTTTGTGTATGTTGGCATTGGAGGCCAAAGCTCCAGAGTTCATTAAATCTAGGGCTGAAGAACGTTTCCCCTGATGTAGAGTGAGGGAAGTTTTGTTTGATTAAAAACAAAAATGAAAGAAAGTCTTTGGCGTAGGGGTCAGGCGGTGTTCATAGAGCAGCAGAGAGTTGAAAGGGGCTCTGAGCTGAAACGGTTCACTCTGCAAGTTTGGATTGTCAACACCTGCTGACTGCTGGTTGTTTTACAACAAACTCACTGTAAAAATGACGTCTGTTAAATGAAGTAAGAAATGCTATACTCTTCTGTATTTTTTTTTCTTCTTCTCCTCTTAGTAAGAAGAGAAGATTGATTTCACTCTTTCACCTTTTTGTGGTGGAACAGTCCAGAAGAGCTGGATTAAAAAGGCTAAAGACCACAAGTGTAAAAAAAAAAAAACGATGTTTGTTGTTTTTGAAGCATTTATTGTCGCAAAGTGACCTTTTTAGATTACATGTCAGAAATTCTAAGATATACCTTGACTTAATTTAGTGCTGTCACTGCACAAAACGTGTTAGGTCAATGTTTACATCAGCTCACCTTAACCCAAAACAAGGGATGTCTGATAATATTTCACAAAATATCCCATCACCTTAATCCAGACGTACACTGTGCGGCATTTTTCCAACCGTGGCGTCCATCTGCTGCTCATTCTGTATAAGTAAATCTCAGGGGTGATCAGTTCACAGCTCGTGACTCGAGTGCGCACATTGTCATTGGTCGAGTGCGATTGGACTGATCACACTGTACGCTCAAACACGACACATCTGACTCCTGTAGCCAGAACTGCTTTGGATAAAAGCGTCCGCCAAATGTATTGTTATGTGACATAGTGACGACGAAGACAAAGGAGTAGTCAGAAGTGTGAGCGTCGTGGATGCACACAGTTTCTCTCTGAGACAATGAAGATAATGCTCAGCAGACGTAACCCAAAAAAAAAAAAAAATCAAACATGTTGGTAATTCACACGATCGTGAGTTGATAATCTCTCGTCGTAACCCAGTGTACACTACGCAATGCGAGTCACACACTCGCCAAATTGACGCGGTTGTGGCAAAATTAGCTCATTCGCGCCGTGAATGTCTGGCTTAAATGAACGTAGGCGGCGCTTAACTTTGGGAACAATTGATATTGGATTCAAGAGTTTGGATTCAATGTTGGACCTTCCTCATTATATTATATTATATATATATATATATATATATATATATAGTGTATATGTTATATATATAAACTATAATATTAGTATATAATATATACTATAATATTAATACTAGATGAGGAATAATGGTGTCTGATTTTGCTCAAGTTTGTCCAAACACTCAATTTTCTGATAGGGATTTCGACCAATACAGACATGTGTCATTTTTAGCCTTAAAAGATTAACGTCTCAGAACCCTGTGTGTGATTCCAGTAAATGTGCTAAACCCCAGCATTGCGCTATTGGATTTTTATTATCAGAGGAAAAGTTTTAGCTGATGATATCAGATTATATTATCGGATATCCCTATTGTAATGCTATTAAATCTGGACTCAAATACATTCAGTTTAAAAGGCCATGTTTACTCTCTTTGTTGACAGAATAAGTCAAGACTTACTACTTGAGACAGTTGTAGGTGAGATTTCGGAGGTGAGACAGTTATCCTAAGACCGTCTGCTCTGAACCTGCCTGTTATGAACATCAAATATAAGAAACTGCTGGAGACCAGTTGCTAAGAAACCAGGGTAACCTCCCAGGAGTCTTTGCTCCAGTGCGGGGTCAAGGGAATTTGTATATTCAAACCAGGCCTGTCCTCACAATCTTTTTTGTTTCCCATTTGCCTGTTTATCTGCACTACTCCTGATCTACACCACTCTTCTCTTCTAACAAACAAATGGAACTGGCCCTTTAACTGATGTACATTGAATGCATCATTTGACATCAGACCGAAGACAACACTCAATCAATCATTTCAATCATTTCTCATCTCATCTAAAATTAATGGTGTGTTCGGTAGCTTCCATAAAGCCTTGGTAGGAAATGGATGTAGCCTTACAGTAGGAGTGAATGTTGAAGACGTGCTAGTGACTCTTTGACTGGAAGTCCATGAGAAGTGACGGAAAATCTGTCGGTCATGTTGATCATATTTAGAGGAAAACCAACAGTAAAAATCATGACAAGAGAAAACTTTGCCCTACAAATTAAAAGCTTGACCATACAATGTTAGCCAGTGCTTTTCTATCTATTTTCTATTAAATAGGATCCTAATTCGCAAAAAGCCATGTCAGTGGCTTCCTAAAGAAATAGTTTGCAGTTGTATGGCTAAGTCCCCCCCCCCCTTTTTTTTTTTTTTTTTTTTTTTTTTGCACTTCACTTTGTGTTTCCCTTTTCCTTGGTGTTAAGTAATGTTAATTCCGAGTAAAGAAATGGTGCCATAATGAGGACTTTGGTGCACAGACCAATTGCTCTCATCTGCAGTCATTCCTATGTGAATGTGAAAATAAATGAATATTTCAGAGATTTGTTTTTTATTTTATTTTTTTCTTGTATTTACAAGTAAATCAACTTAATGAATTCCCAGGTTTGTTAAAAGTGTGATTTCAGCAGAGAGAGAGAGAGAGAAATAAGTTTACGCCGCAGTTCTTCACCTCACTTTCATAACGTTTACTCATCATCATCTTCAGGACAAAAAAGGAAAAAAAACACATCTTGCATCACTTTAATATGTCGTTGGAAAAATCTTTTAAAATATTTAAAGTCTCACAAAACTGTAATATCTCTTATTTATGTGTATTTTTCCAAAAAAAAAAAAAAAACAACAACAAAAAAAGAAGAAGAAAGAATTGAGTTTGTTTTGTCCAGTACGAAAGTGTATTCACCACTAGGGGGTGATGTACATGTTTGCGTCTGCGCTGTACATTTTTGTGACAGATGTATGTGTTTACATGCCGATTTTAAATGGTCTATCTTTGTGACGACTTTATCAATATGTGAACGGAATGAGTGCCAAACACACTCCAGCTTGAAAAATGAGAATAAAAATGCGGTGCCTGGAGAGACTATGGCACGCTGACTCATCAAACGAGACTCCAGGGACTCACTGTTGTCATGGACTCTCCATCGTGACGGATGTTCAACCCTGTCGGATATTTTTTTTTTTGCAGAATGAGGGAACACTTGATGTTTTGTCCAGGTTTCCGGAAGTTTCTTTGTCGTATGTTTCTGTATCCATGCAGGCGGTATGAACAATGTTGCCTCCACAGGTGAAAAGTCAAAGCGCTTTTTAAATTATTATTAATTATTATAATAATAATGATGATGATGATGAATTTTATTATTTATTTTTGTTGGCCATCAGCAGAACTATTTTGATCATTTCCGTGCTTTAAGCCATTCTTCACAGAGATTCTTCACGGTTGTTTGAAAATCAAAGTGAGCCTAATGTTTGGTGAATTTTACCCTGAATTTTATCAAATATAGAGTGTGGATTTGTGCAAAAATGTAAAAGTAAATGTAATTCTAATATTAAAATGAAGCTATGAAAACAACTGTTTGTCCACAAGATGGTGTTTGTTCTCTTTCTTTTATGTCTTTTAAGTTTGTCTAAAATAAATGCCCTTTGGTGGGTAACCTCTGGACTGAGATACGGTTCCAGTCTGCACGTTATTTTGTATTAGGCTGCCGTTAGACCTTAAGAAAAAAATTTACTTTAAATAAAAATCTATCCAAACACATGAAAACTATCAAAAACCTGCAACAAAGTTGCTCTATCGTTAATTTCCTCTACAGATAGATCCTTCTACTGTAGAGATCACTCTACTACTGTAGTAGGTCCCTCTACAGATAGACCCTTTGATTGGTAGGTCCCACTAGGGTAGGTAGGGTACCCACTGGTAGGCCCAGCAAGGGGTATAAACAGAGCATTAGTATCAAACAGGATCTACAAATGGCTGCCGATGAGTGGGGTTGCAGGATCCAATTTGACAGCCCTGCTGTAGAAGGATCCCCGGGTCCCCTAGTGCAGTTGCTCTACCCGTAGCTCCCCCTCCTGGCAGATCCCTCTGCTGGTTGGTCCCTCTACTGGTAGATCCCTCTGTCATTACATCCCTTTACATGTTGATCCCCTTACCACTAGATCCATCCACTTGTAGATCCATATAATGAAAGAACCCTTTACTGGTAGATCCCCATACTGGCAGACCCCCAGACGAACCATTGTTTGTTCTACCATTAGGTAGACCTACTGGATGATCCCTCCGTCGGTTGATCCCTCTACTGCAGGGGTCTCCAAACTGTTGCACAAAGGGCCAGTGTGGCAGCAGGTTTTTGTTCCAACCAAGCAGCAGCACACCTGAGTTGACAGGTTTAATCAACTGATCACCTGATTGGTCAAGGTATGTGCTCTTGGTTGGTTGCAAGAAAAACCAGCAACCACACCGGCCCTTTGTGGAACAGTTTGTGGACCCCTGCTCTACGGGTACATCCCTCTGCCATTACAAGCCTTGACTTGTTGATCCCCCTTACCACTAGACCCATCCACTTGTAGATCCATATAATGATAGACCCCCATACTGGCGGACCCCTACTATTAGGTCTAGTCTTCCAGGTAGACCTACTGGATGATCCCTCTGCTGGTAGGTCCCTCTACTGGTAGTTCCCTCTATTGATAAATACCTCTATTGGTAGCTTTCTGTACTGGTAGATCACTCTAATGGTAGTGCTCTGTGAACTCTGTGAAGATTTTTATCACCCTTCAGTAGGCGGTGTCCTTAATACTCCCATAAAACTGTGCTTGTCTTTTCTATCTTATACTGGATGATTAATCACTGTTGGACATTTATATCACAGTAGTTGATTATTAACTCATGGACTTGTATGCTATTTATCATGCAGATACTCTACTACAGATCCTGTGGTACAAATATTGAAATAGTATTACAGATATTGCCGTACAGATACTGTAGGACATGTACTGTAGTCAAGTTCCTGGAGTTCCAATAGTGATCTTCATATCCTTGTCCTGATTGTGGACTGATGACAGGATCTATTGGAAGTGTCTCTTCTCTTCTGTTTGTCTTGAAGAGCTCGGTAAACCCATCCAAGCCACAGACCTACAAGGTTAATACAGAACCAGCCGACACAGCTCATCTGTCCGGTGGTCAGTAATGTAACGTTTGGAGGGTTTCTACTGTTGGTGTTGAATAATTCAGTGAGCTGGAGCGTTGCGCCGGTGGATGGACAATGCCAGAAAGCGGCGTCAAGAAACTCGCGTTACAGGTTGTCATCGGAGAGTTGGATTTGTTTTGGACTATTTGAAACTTGATCACCTCAAACATCCAGTTTCCTGCTGGAGTTTTCACTGCAAACACTCAAGCTGTTTCATTGTGTAACAAACCGCAGTTGCACTCATTGTGCGCTCCACGGTCACAACAGGAAGTTGTGGCACAGCAGCGGAGTGAAGAGATGTCGAGTGGAAAAAATAAGTTAAAGCAATTAAAAAAGCCAATAGTGGTATGTGTACCCAAATTAATCCAAAGATTTGATTATGGACACACAGGAAACAGGATTTTTTTAAAAAATTTAAAACAGAAAAATGTTTGACTTTTTGATTCGGCCTGAGACTCTAATTATCACGATTGTCAAACCTGGACTGCAGCAGCCAGAGCCGTTAGTCACTGTGTTTGAAGTCTGACTTCCTGTCTCTGTCTCGGTGTGACTTTTAGCACATCCTTATTTACGCACACGGACATATTGGCTCCATTCAAAGCTAAAAACTAAAGTCAACTCCACAGTTATGATTAAACTGGTCAATCACTTAGAGCAGGATGTCGAACCTGCAGCCTGTGGACCAAAACTGGTCACCTGGATGATTTATGAAAATGTCAAAAAACATAAACACTACATTGTTGGAAAACAAGTTTTTAGACATCCTTAAAATTTGACACCCGGGAAGTTTGTCTGCAGATATTCAATGCAAAAAAGATCGTATTCCGCTATGAAAGAAGTGAACAGAATACATAACAGCACGCAGAGCAGAATTTAGCAATAATCAGATCTCGCTCCCTACTTTTTGATGTTTTTTTTGTTTCGTATTTGTTAGGGTTTTATGTGTTTTTGTGATGTTTTTAATGTGATTTTGTTGCGTTTTGTTGGATATTTGTGGCGCTATTGCTGTGTATTTGCTGTGCTTTTGTTTTGTTTCCCTGTGTTTTGCTTTGGTTTTTATGTTTCGTATTTTGTTATGTTTTTGTTGATTTTTTGTATGCTTTGGCTATGTTTTTATTTTGCTTTGTTTTTGTGATTTTTGTATGGTTCTTATTGTGTTTTTGCTGTTTTTTGCTGTGTATTTGCTGAGTTTAGTTTTTTTTGCAGATTATTTGTAAAATGTTTTCTGTTTTTTGTTTTATTTTGTTTTTATTGTGTTTTTTGGTGTTTTTGTGGATTTTTTTCCATGTTTTGTTTTGTGAATATTTTTTGCTATAAATAAGCTATTCATACTAACTATGTATAACAATAGATGTATTGTATGTGCAATGTATGCAACCTAATGTCAATGTAAATGTATTTTTTTTCTCTACACTTTCTCAAATATTGTCATAAATAATGAACATTTGTAACAAATACATTTTATGAAAACACAGAGGAGTGTAAAGTAAAGTGTGCGTTTTTTTTTTCCAGTTGTAGAAGTTTTGATACTTCAACTAGAGAAGTGAAAATTAGATCTCACGGGTTCAGGCAGAACGAATCATCTCATGATTAGATCTTTTCTCAGCCCTGTTATGAAACGCTTCTTTCACGTGATAATGACAGTGAAGGTTGAAGGTGGCCGCTCCTGTGTCTGTGTAGCAGACCCGGATGAAGCCAAGAATTGACATGTTGACCTGTTCAACAAAAACACAGCTTTGTTCAGCTCCATTTCCTATCTCTAGAGTGGCACACCTGTAACAAGCTGACTCAGAATAAACCCGTCAGCTTGACTCAGCCCTGGACTCTGAGAGTCTAAACGGAAGGATGTTTAGAATGAACTGTAAATACAAAGCCCCTCCCCCTTCACCTGGCCTCACCTCGTCTGTTCATTTGCACGCCCCTGTGTGGGCCGGGGGCCCCGTTTTGAGTTATCAGTATAAATTGCGCGATGTAACAACAGCTGTAAAACGACACCACACACGCCGTCCAGCACAATGAGCCAGAGCTTACGGACCTGGTCTCCAAGACACCGGACCACGTCCCCATACTGTATCTGGACCATAGGCGTAGTCACGGGTGGGCTATAATGCTTTGGGGTTGGCCCACCCTAATTTTTTCAGGGCCCACCCATTTTAAGGGGTCTGGCTACGCCCCTGATCTGGACGATGAAGGGTACTGAATGTTACCTCATGTTCTGTGACTTTTTCTTTTTCAGGTTAACCCACCTGTTCTGTTTGGCCCAAAACAAGGATTATTAGGATCATAGGTGCATTGGGTGACATCAAATTGCAAGATTCCGTGTTCACGCTCACCACTGTTGTGAAGCAATGGCATGTAAACATGAGAGTTATTTGCAGGCTGGTTTCACTGTCTGGGGTCACAGACCTGGCCACCTCAGGGTTTGGACTTTAGAGCACTGGTAGGTCTCCACTCGTGGCTTCTTTGTCATTTAATTTTTTCAGAGAAACTGTTAATACGTAGAGGTCCAGAGTTGAGGCCTGACAGCTTCTGCATCCACAGACTTCTTGTTTGATTGGTGAAACTTCAGCAAGACCCAACACACCTTCTGTATATAGCATTGGAGACACACCAGGGGTCTCAAAACACAGGCCTCCCTTCCAGGTCTACTGTCTCCAGTATACTGCATTTTCTACTTAAAAACTAAGAATTTTTGCAGAACTAATATGTGCAATTCATGGTTATATTAGTCCGAAGCCTTGCAGAGTAATACTGGACTAGATCTATCCATCCATTCGTCCACCTATTCATCAATCTGTCCATCCATCCATTCATTCATCCATCCGTCTATCTATTCATGCATCCATCTGTCCATCTATCCATCCATCCATCATCCATCCATCCATCATCCGTCCATTTATCCATTCATCCATTCTTCTATCTTTAATGACTAATTACATTTTGTCAGTAGAGAAATCAACAGAACATTGTTTTCTTCAGACGGGGGCCTGCTGTCACTTCCTGTTGAAACCCTGACTGTCCAATTGAAGTTTTACATTCCAAACATATCTGTGGTTTGTTTACGACGCTGAGATAAGACTTTATTGTCACAGCCTAGTACTGTGTAGTTACCCCGCCACAATAAAATCCAAGAGGGAAGTCAATAAAGCAATGTGAAAATAGAATATCAGTGTACCGCAAATTATTTACTTTGTGTTTTGGCTCATACACTGTCAATATTATATTGAAGATTCAAATGTCAGGTTGAGTAGGCAAATACAAAATTGTTATGAGTGATTTTAGTCAGATTAGTCTGCTGCAAAAGTCTCAAAAGCAAATGAAAACGCTGGAGATGTTTTTTTTAAGGCAAATATATTAAACATTTGTGAAATATTTGCTATTTAAATATTTATTATTGGAAGTGGTGGCTTAATGGTTAAATAGTGTTTTTTGTGATTCCTCTGCCAATCTCAATGTTGAAGATTTTTATTTGCATGTCAAATAAAAAAAAGATAAATAGAAGTAAAGATTTAGAGATAAATATAAAATATAAACAAGAATGTTCATTGGAATATATATTAATTGGAATATTTCTATGAATATTTTTTATTATATATTTTATTATTATGTAAAGCGTCTTTGAATAACATGAAAAGCGCTATAAAACTGATGTATTATTATTATTTTTATTATGATTATTAATATCCAAGGCATGTTATGACATAAACCTGTTTTATTGACATTAACATTTTAGTATTTTTCTTTAATTTTTGACAAAAGTTATTTGTTATTAATTTTTACTCTAGTATCAACCAATCACAACTTCTTCTTGAACAAGTAGTCTCCTCGTTCCTAGTTTCCTCTCTCAAAACCTTGGACAGAGGCACATCACCAGGAGATGTGATGTCATGAAAACCAAAGATACCATTACATAAATAAGCCCTGGTCTCAGTTTCTCTGAGAACCCACATCAAGAACACTCTTTGTTCCCGCGCTTGATATTCAACCTGCCTTTCTCTGGGGCTAAAGATAGGGTTCCCAGCTGAACTGTGCGCGCCTTTTATATTTAAATTACATGTTAAAACATGGTGTAGTGTCACCTGACACCGTGTTAAGAGGATGATGATGATGAGAAAGATAATGAAGGTTTCATTTGGTTCTAGGAGTTGGAGATTTCAGACCTGCTTGTTGCTGGGTTCCACAGGTGGAACATTTGACTTTAGGGGGATGCTGGATGTTTATTGGTTCCTCTTACATTCCTTTACAAACACTGAAAAATAATCCAGATGCCTATTCATCCCCCAACGCTCTGGTGGCCAAACAGTGAATAGAGAGAACACCTGAGTGGAAAGAGAAACCAGCACCTCAATCCTCCACACTTGGCTGATAACAAGTTAATGTGATAACACCGTATGAATTTCACACAGTGAGAAATGCTGTATCATCCTCATCAGTGTAAAGGGAAAATGTCTCGCAGTGGTGGAATTTGGACAAGACTTCAGGTTTGTACCCAGAAGATGCCACATTACAATTGAGTTGCTCTAAGCACAGCATGATCCTGACCCACATAACCTCCAGTGGGTTCACCACCCACAGTAATGCTCACAGTAGGGTGCAGTGTGATTTGGGTGACAGGTAATGGATAATAGGATGAAGTTAAGGGTTTAGTTAGGCATCTGGACATTCAGTTTTTGTGGGAAACGTTTCACCTCTCATCCAAGAGGCTTCTTCAGTTCTAAAACTGAATGTGTTCTTCAGTTCTAAAACTGAATGTGTTCTTCAGTTCTAAAACTGAAGAAGCCTCTTGGATGAGAGGTGAAACATTTTCCAAAAAATACTGAATATCCAGTTGCCTAACTAAACCCTTTAACCTTGACTATGACCTGGATGACTGAGAATCTGCATCGAGATGAAGGTAAACTTTCACATGGATTGTCAGTACGTCTTATATTCGGGTGTCCTTATGTGTTGATTCTAGTTGTGTTTTTAGTGACCTCTATTGGTGCTCAGAAATCTGTCAAAATGTGCCAATGCAACCACACCCCTAAATGGATTACGGCAACTGTAGTCAGGAGCATCATGGAGTAATACTGTACTATAGTGTTATTGGATAGTTATACACACTGGGATTTAGTGTAAAGTTATGGTGTATGATAAGGACAAGAGTTAAGACGTACTAAAACTCAAGGCATTCAGTCACTAAACTGAAGTTAATCAAACTAAAAGTACTTGCTATCATTCTGGGTGAACTTAACCAAAGAACTCCGACTGCTAGATATTGGTTCAGATATCTAAACAGTGTGTTCAGAGTTAAGGAGGAAGACATGGGTCCACCAGGCCTCAGGTTTGTATACACCAGCCGCCAGGTTACCATTAAGTTGCCTCTGAGCATGGCACATTCCTGAGGAAGGTTCACAGCATGGTGCTGAGTGATTTGGGTGTCAGTTGTGGAGACCGCTGCTTTGGACCTAGTAGGGTTCTTCAAGATCTGTGCCCAGTTGCCCTCAATTAAACCATTTTTGGGATAGAACCCCATGTAAACAGGTCTGCAACCCACATTTGTGTCATGACCCACCAATTGAGAATCACTGCTCTGTATTATAGCAGATGATTTTTTTTTTATTGTTGTTGGTCTGTTAGAAATACAATTAAAAAAGGAACCGAAAAAGCTACAGAAGATAATAAGAAACTAATGCTTCTCATGTGTGTTTTATTTCTAATTTAAGTTCCCATCTGTTTGTAATATTCATCTTTCCATACATAAGACAAATCTGTCAAGAATGTAAATTTTCAATATTATTATGATTGGCCCAGACCTGGACCCAGTTTTTTTTTTTTTTTTTTTTACGCCGACTTCTGATTTCAATTTGACAGCCCTGGTCTAGAGGAAGGTTCAGTGAAAATGTTTCTAATTTTTATCTCTGTGAAGATTCTCATTCATCCAGGTCATGACATCCAAAAAGGGTTTAATTCTCAGCAACAAGACTTCTTTTTGGAGTTGAAAGACGTTTCATTCCTCAACTGAGGAACTTCCTCAGTTTCTGGTTGATGTCGCAAGAAACTCTAGTAGCTATACTCCTCTAAGACCATTCTCTTCCCATTAGTTAAAAAAGCAGAAGTGCCAGAAATCCAGATTTGAATCTCTTCGCCCAGAGTCACTCGGAGAGAATCAGAGCAGCTGAGGTCAGGGAGGTCGAGGCTGCAGCGGCTCAGAAAGAGACCCTGGGCGAGCGGGGTCAGTGCTAAGGTCAGAGAAATTGATAGTAGTTGTCACACCTGCAGTGGATAAAGATCAGTACCTGTCGGTCAATGTTGACACCCCGCCCACTCCCCGAAACAGGAGCAGGGTACCAGGTAAACCAGGAGAAGTATGTTGACTGGGGTTCTTGGCCAGGAGTTGAACCTTGGAGTCACAAACCAAAAAGAGAGAAATTGACTTTGAGCCACTATAGAATGACAGACATGAACTAACCATCCACAGATTCTGTGTGGTTTGTGGCCATAGGTCCCTGATCTTAAATTTTGGGCATGCGACGCCCATAGATACTGAGGCTACTCAGGGTGCCTGATACGCTGGTGCCTTGCTGATGTGGTTATGCGTCCGGTTGTAAAAATACATGTTTAAAAGTTAAAGTTAAAAAGTAACATCAGAAGTCAGAAGGACTTCTGATTTAGGGGACAAATTAGGGGACAAGGTTTCTGCAATGTAGCCAAGCAGAAACTTCTTTACTCTACACCTTTACATCATCAACACTGAACCAGATACCACACCAGCAATCTCCAATATTACCTTTTTTCTTTCTATACTGTATAAAATCCTCATTTGCTGATACTGATAATGACCATTTTTTTTTTATTTTAGTGTTTAACATTCCAAAACCACCAAAAAGTTTAGTTTAGTGGTGGTTGCCAAATGCAAAATTTTATTATGAATTTCAAAATTACAGTAAAAAAAGTGATACACAAAAAAAGGCTGTTTTTTTTTAGTTAGGAGACCTTTGTTGTGCATAAAAAAGTTATTTTTTTTATAAAGAAAAGGTTAAAAAATTAAGCCTTTCCTTAATTGCTAAAATGTATCATTTGCATTTTGATTGTCAGCTTAGGGTTAAACAATTAGATACATTAATGCAAAAACATAATGTATAAAAAATATACAATGTTTTTGGCTGAATTCTAAATGACCAATTTAAAAAACATGTAAAAATTAAAGTGTGCTTTATTATTAAATCATTGAATTGTAAAACATGCTGTTAAAAGTCAACCTTAGTTTTTGTATTAGCAAGTAAATATTTGTGGTTGTTAAGAAATGTAAATTAGGCTGAAAAGAATTTAAATGTTAGAAAACGGCGTTTAAAAAAGCATGACGAAAGAAAGGTCATTGTGACATTGTCAGAATTAGGTTGATGGTAAAAAAATGATACATAAAAATAAAATATATAATGTAAAAAATGTAATTGTGATGGATTATTATGTCATCAACAAAAATGGTCAATTTTAAATAAATCGAACTGTTGGGAAACAGTGTTTAAAGTTCCTAAAAAAGCAATTTAAAAAGTAAAAAAAGTTTTTCAAAGTATTGATTTATGCTAAAATTTAACATGTTCAAATGACTGATAGACTGTTAGATTTAGTGTGGAAAAAGTGATATATAAATAAAATAATGTATAAAAATATAATTTTAAATTTTTTAAGTCCTCAATTAAAAAATGTAAAAAGTCAAAATAAGTTTTTAGAGGTTTTACGTTAATTTCTAAAATGTCATTGTAATAATAATGATACATAAATTTGAAAAAAAAAACATCAAAATGATTCATAAATTTGAAAAAAGAAGATTAAAAAAATTTAAGTTTTTCTTTTCTTTCTTTTATAGAAAAAAAGATACTGCTGCGTTACTTTAGCCCAAAAACAGTCCATTCATTGACACCAGACCCTGTCCTTATCACCGCTTCTGGTTTTTTTCCACTTATTACCATCCTTATTATGACTCAGGGCAACAAAATCCCAGAGGGCTACAGCAGTTACCCTCCTACCAAGACACAAAGAGCCCAGACTCTGCTCAGCTGATTGGGTTTAGTTGTAGCAACTGAGCTAATCTCAAGACTCAAGCTATTCTCGTCTGAGTGGAAAAGTACAGCAGAGGGAAGTGGTTGGCTGTATCACGGACCTTTGTCAGACACCGCACTTCTTTACTCCCCCTCCCTCCCTCTCTCCCCCCCACCCTTCCTCTCTCAGTGGGGCAGCATGGTGCGCAGCTCAGTCTCTCACTGATCCAGGAGCTCAGCTGGAGGAAGCGGCTCTTTTCCACCTTTCTGCCCGTGTCATGTTTATGTAAGGATCTCCGCCGCTAGGAATACCGATCAGTCCGACCGCACTTGAGCACCTTAAGGATGGAGGGGTAAGAAGAAGCTCTTTTATTCAGTACTGCGTGACAGAAAAAAAAAAAAAAAAAAAACTCATCATTTTAATTCCGGGTAGGAGCGCATCATCGTCGGAGCGAAGAAAAGTTTCCGCTTCATTCAATGGCCAACTTTGAGATATAAACAAGGGAGGAAAGAAAAAAAAAAGTGGGATGAATGAGGATGAAGGAGCCGGGGGTGAAGAGTTTTGATGTTCTCAAAGATTACATCAGATCTCAGAATGAATGCAGGGCACGGGACAGAACATTGGGTTTACTTTTGTTTTCTCCGTTATCGATTTTGCATACCGCTGTACACATGTCAAGGGAAGTTGGTAAAGGAAATAACCTTGATGATTTTTCTTCCTCCTTCAGTCCAGATAACAAGCTGGCGAAGAAGACGCAACTGCTGGATCGCGGGCAGTGGGCCAACAAACTGGAGTTCCTGCTGGCTGTGGCTGGAACTCTGGTGGGACTGGGAAACCTCTGGAGGTTCCCCTATCTGTGCTACAAGAATGGAGGAGGTGAGGACCTGGACCTGGACTTTCAGGGTGTAATCCTGCACGAGAGGAGAGGATTTAATATTCATGAACTGATTAAACAGTTGAGTGTCGTTGCTTTCAGGAATTGTAAAATAATAATGATTAAAAAAAAAAACTCTCCTCATTGGGGATGAACCATAATATCGGTTGTTTGATATTATAGTCCTGGTATTAGCATAATGATGTGATATCGGTAAGATGGATTTTTCCCGTGACAACAGAAATCTGATTATACAACGCCTGGGCTTTGCAGTTCACCTCAGTTTTCAGGGCAAATAGCAACATGTATGGTATCAGTTGATTTTGTTCTCGGGAAAGTGTTCGGACAATATTGGCAAGATCACAAGTTAAAATAAAAAAAAACTATCGTTGTTTTAATGATTAGTTGTAGAGATTGAACACAGACTTTTAACGTTTACTGTTCTCAAATTCAGTTAAAATACGGTGCAACTCCCAGTTACGGTCATAATACGATCCAGGACTGAGCTTGTAACTCATGTTACTCGAGCCAGGACTGAGCTTGTAACTTGAGTTACTCGAGTTAGATAACGCAGACACATTACAGAAGACTCACGTACAAAAGTCGACGTACACGTCAAGGGAACGTGTCAGGCAGCGTGGGTTGCTCCAAGTCTTCGGACACCCAGTGTTGGTTATCTCAATTGTATGTTACTTGCATCACAAAGTCAGGTACTTGTATCTCGAGGTTCCACTGTACAATTTTTTTTTTTTAGGTGCGTTCCTCGTGCCTTATGTCTTGTTCTTGATGGCCTGTGGAATTCCGATGTTCTTGGTGGAGACGGCAATGGGCCAGTTCACATCTCAGGGATGTATCACCTGCTGGAGGCACTTCTGCCCTTTGTTTGAAGGTGAGTGATCTAGAATCAGAAGAACTTCGGGTGATGCTAGGTGACCAAACTATGGCTATTTAACTTCTCCTTAATCTGGCTTCCTCTTTTTACTCATATTCTCGTTTTTTCTTCTGTTTACGTTTATTTGTGGGTTCATTTTTACTGGCTAGGAAAATCTGGGAAAATATCTACGTTTCACTTTGCCATTATTCCCGAAGCCCAACAAAAACATCACGAACCAAGGTCTGTGAAGACTATTCATCCACATGTCTTATTGAGGTCTCTCATCTACGTAGAAAGGTTGGTTGTATCCACTGGACTTCTTATTGGCTCTTGGATGACGTTCATTCCGTCGGAGACAGTAACACCTGTAGTTCATCAGAAGATTTTCTCAGATGAGGAACCAAACGTCCCTCACACTCAGAGAATTGAGTTAGTCAGTCATGTTCACTAACGATGATACAGATGCAGGATGGGAAGTAGAAAAGTGAAATCCAACCATCGTTGTTTGTTAGGACAGTGTTGTTTTCTTTCAGCTTATTTATAACACCTCCCTGACCTGCCACCTGCTCGCCTTTGACCTCGAATGGTCACATGGTGCCACCCACTTAGTCTCCCCTTCTCACAGGTCAGATGTTTTTTTAAACCAGTTATTCAAGAAATATTTCGAAGCTTAAGTTACACAACAAAACTTTGTGCAGTCCTTGGAAACTGTCACAGCGGATTGATGACAGAAATATTACTGAATGTTATACCAGGTGATCTTCTAAACCTCCGCTGGTACCAAAAAAAAAAATTCTGCCAACTGGATGGAGTTAAGACTACGTTTAAGCTGAATATAACTGGACATGTCTGTGTGTTACACTGTTTGTGTCGTAGTGAAATTGGGTTTGTCAGCATATGGTAGAGCACGGCTGGCTGACCGTGGAAAAATGGTCTTCCTCATCGTCTCCGTCTTGGGTCTCAACCAGCAGAGACTCAGAGACGCTATTTGTCTGGTGAGGGTCGGAGATCCAGACCTGCATTTTATTTTTTTTGTTGATGAAACTGTAGGCAATGGAGGGAGAGTGTATGAGGGAATGGAACCCAGGACTCTTTGCTCTCTCTGGTACAAGCAGGTGTGCTGTGAAGGTTTGGGACAATAGGAATAGGAATAACCTCTTGTGTCCTTTGGAGATACGACTCCACGCCTGGATGTCACGACCAGGAGTTTAGGCCTTGAGTCCAGACACAAGCTGTAGATCTTTGTGCCATTACAAGGGGAACCCTGGTGTGGGAGTCTGGTCTGTGATCAAGAACGCAAGGGAGTCCTTCCTACCAATCTGTTTACCTGTGATCTGGTCTGGTCTGGAGGACAGTGAGGAGGTGATGGACGTTGTGTTGGTTTCTCAAAAGTTCGTTTACATCAATGCATTGAGTCGGATAAGGGTTAATAAATGGACATGGTTCCCGTGGGGCTTGAACCCATGACTTGGTGTGTAAGGCAGGTGCGATAACCACTCCCCAGTCCTCGTCTTGTTACCTGCTGTTGACGGCCACTTCTGACGACCAATGATGACCAGTTGAACGTCACTCCAGTCTTTTCAGCTCTGAACGTTTTATTTGGGACATTGTCCGGTTATTTCACAGAGAGAGAATTTCAGCTGTTAAAACTTTCCATTCAACTTGTTTGTCCTCTTTTTTATTAAAATGACTGAGTCATTTGGTTGGACAGATGGCTCGTCCTGGGAGCGTGTTCACGGCAGAGAACAGAACCTTATTGTTGTCTCCTGCACTGTGTGTTATTGTCACGTTTAAAGCTGGACAAAGAAAGACCTGCCTTTAGAATTTTTCCATATCGTTTCAGTCTGAGGGAATGGTTTTTCAGACTTTGGTCGATATTTAGAGTGTGTTGTTATTAAAGTTATTAGCAGCTTTTAATCACTTCAGTTATGAGTTTGGAGCATTAACGTTTTTTTTTGTTACCCACAGGGTTCACCCTGCTGTAGCTCATTTTTGGAACAACTGCGGTCACACAAAACTTTTTTTCCCATGGTTCTTGATTCTCCAAAGTGTGGAGATTGCTGGTTTTCCTGTTTTTGTGTAATGGGATTTAGAGATGCAAATCAGGAAAACTTGTTTTTCTATTAACATGACATTTGTTTATTGTATTAACAGGAAATGAGGTTTCCTGAAAGCAGAATTAAATCTTGCTTACAGCAACACCAAGGAACCGGGCTGTTGTAGACAGTTGTTTGCTTCATTTCCTGGGCCCTGATTGGTTTGTTTGACTGGAAAAATACTGTGTATTGTACTCTGAATTTGAAACCTCTTTTGCCAAAACTGTTTTCCCACTTGTTCCTCTGGTGTAGCTGTATCATATTGTAGCATTTAGGGCATATTTATCTGGAGTTTAGGAATGAACCGATTCCTAGTCACTGGAACTATTGTTCCCCCGTCACACCTTTGTTGCGTTGGTCTTATGTTATCATTCCTGTTGTGATGGCACTGATCCCAAATCTGCCAAGGAAATCTGGATAATGAGATAATGATGATCCACTCTCACTTAACTATGTATATACTGTACATAGTTCATACTCCAGGAGGTTTGGGGGCTGTGGGGGGTCGGGAGTACCAGGTGTGTACCAATAGTTAACATAATACACTTATCTTCCTGTTAAATGTTTGGAATGTGAACCGCTGTGATGCTGTGAACCATAGAAGCCTGCGTCCTGCAGAGCTGATCAGACAACACATGACATTCAGCAGTGTCACAATTCTCTACATGTGATTTACTACAAAGAAAGTGCATGAAACCCTGGAGTCGGGGGTCTGTTTGCTTTGGCAGTGAGCCGCATGGCCATAAGCAAGTGTCCAGTCGAAGGTTTTCTCACGTGGTAAACAACAGCTGAATGCCTGAAAGGGCCAACAGCGAAGACGTCCTTGGAAACTCACGGCCCTGCAGAGGTTACGGAACCTCTGCAGGGCCGTTAGTTTCCGAGGACCTTCAAGTCGCCGCTGTCCTGGTGAGGGGTTTCAGTTTTTGGTTTACAGTTGTAAAGTGTTGACAGGAGTTTATGTTCGTACAACATCGTCCACAAACAAAGGAATTATACCTCCACGCTCCTGATCTCTCTCTCTCTACATCTGGTGAGATCATTTTACTCGGACGTGTCACCCGTCAATTAACCTTGCTCACTGAGGAAGAAACTTGACTCCTTCACTTGTTCATTAAAGCATACCGCACCGTGTCGCACAATGCCTCCCCCGAGTCGAGGCAGCTGAAGTTAGTCGTCTCTGTCTCTAACTTTTCAACACAGCATTAATTCTTGTCACAAACCTCTGTCTTGGACTTCTGTCTCTGCAGGAATTGGCTACGCAACCCAGGTGGTGATTGCGTATGCTGCCGTGTCCTACATTGTCATCCAGGCCTGGGCCTTCTTCTACCTCTTCTCATCCTTCAGAGCTGAGGTTCCGTGGGCCAGCTGCAGGAACACCTGGAATACAGGTAATCTGGCTTCTGAGATAATAGAACTTCAGAACGTCTCACTTAGGCACTGGCAATGACTGTAGACATTTGCACAGTGAGATTGGATGATTAAATGAATGAAAGAACACTACAGTTGGAATGCCAGACATTTGAAGGCAACATCGAATAACAGAAAATGAGTGGCATGGGCTAAATGCTAGGCAGGTGTTTGCAAAACTTTCAGCTTCCTGCGACACAATTTATTATCTTTTGCACACAATTTTGTCCCGGGCTACCTTAGAGGTGTGACTCTGTGTCATTATAGCTGTGATAGGACCCCTAAAGGGACCCCTAAAGGGTCCTATCACACCCTTTTAGTTGGCTTACTGCAGCGACAAATATACCAGATATCAAAAGGAGATATCCGGAAATATACATATTGTGTTTTCTTGCTATTTTAATTGTATGCTTTTTTTTTGCACATTGACAAACCAATGAAATCATCGTCTTTTTCCTTTCAGAATCCTGTATTGAATTTGATAAAACAAACATCTCCAACATCTCCAACTGGACAGCAAACGCAACAACACCGGCGACAGAGTTCTGGGAGTAAGTGAGAATCAGGTCTCTTATTCATGAGCTGTCCTTCGACAAAGTTTTTTTTTGTTTCTGTTGCTCGTTTTCCTCTATCAAAGTTACGTTTGTATGAGACCAGACAAAGTAAATGAATATTTCTGGGTCAAATGTAATTGTCCTTCGCACGTTGCTTAGCTACAGTATTATTCAGGGTCAGTTGTGTGAGGGATTGTACTTTGTACTTTGATTGGTGGAATAGAGCTTGGCGTCTGGCAATATCACAATCTCTCATTAAAACCAGGTCCAGAAGGAGAACAGTTTTTTTTTTATCCTCTGTGATTGTGGAGTCAGTTAACTATTTAAAGAGGAATACCGTATTTTGACGACCATAAGGCGCACCGTACTAAAAGGCGCAGGCTCAGTTTTGTGTGCCAGTACTATATAGGCGTGGGTTTTTATATGCAAACCGCGCCCAGACTTCGCCCTTTAACGTTCTCATGGTGTCCTCTATTACGTCCGCCTTAAAAACAACAACACACACAAGCATACAAGTGTGCGTATTTGAAATACAGCGGGACCAAAACAACACCTTCACCTCCCCCTTTAACGTTCTCATGGTGCTCTCTACTACGTCCGCCTTACAACAACAAAATACACAGGACGCACTGCACTATAGGGCGCGCTGCATGTTTTGAAGAAAATCTAAGACTTTGATGTGCGCCTTGTAGTTATGAAAATACCGTATAATGCCACTAGGGCGGCAGTGAGAGCTTAGTGGTTAAGGAGGCGGACTTGGGTGCGCAAGGCTTCCAGTGGGCTCACCAACCATGGCAAGCCTCACGATATAATACAGCGTGATTTTGGTGGCAGTCATGGAGACACAGATGAATGGATGAAGATGAATGAATTAATAGTGGCATTAAATCTGCCTTGATATTTAAACAGGGTATGTTTTTGACAATAACAGAACAAGAATCTTTTAGTTTAAAAATGATTGTGAGGGTTACAGGGATACACTGTCGGATTTTGAGTCGATTAGCAGTTGTTTTAGCTAAACCTGCCGCACAGCACACATGACAACACTGACAGACCAGACTGACCACGTCTGCTATGGCATTTCCTTTTTTATACACGTTGTTGTTCTCAGGTTTTCTTTTCCGTGTCTGTACAATGGACCAAATTAAATAAATGTCAAGGCATATGTAATTCTTTGCTAAGCATTATTTACATTGTGTTTAAGAGAAAACCAGCGATAATCTGGGCATCTTCTATTACCGGCTTTCTCTTCTTTTTCATCCTACGTTACATTTGAATGCATTTGGCAGATGTTGCTTTTATCCATTGCTACTCAATTATTTTCTGTTATGCCCCCTATAACTAAAATAGTTAAAAGTACACCCCTGCATAACATTATATCCTTATTAACATTAAGAAAACAAAAATAAAGAGATAATACTTACAAGGATGTGCAATTACACTTTATTGTAGTACGGCGGAAAAAAAGCATGTTCCCCAGGGTCACACGCGCTCCCCTCAGCATCATGCTCCACCCAACCCCAGCCCCCGCCCCGCATGTTGAGAAGCACTGCTTTTATCCAAAGCAATTCAAGCTACGAACAGTTTGACTTGGTCACCCCAGTGATTTACTTGTACTCTCGTCTTTAGATTACTTCCTGTGTTGCCATATTCTCTGGATGCTTTGGCATATCTGTGTCAGGTGTTCAGGATGAGACAAACAATGACCTTTAATACAGAAAAAAAACATATTTTAGTGACATAAATTTGGGCTTAATTTGTGGTGAAGAAGAGAGGAACTAACTTGATGGCTTCTTTTCGTCTCTCTTCCAAACACAAAGTGTTTTGCCAAACAAGATGATACTGCGTGTGACCAATGTGTCTC
The DNA here is from genome assembly GCA_016785265.1 of Paraplagusia blochii. Classification (NCBI taxonomy): domain Eukaryota; kingdom Metazoa; phylum Chordata; class Actinopteri; order Pleuronectiformes; family Cynoglossidae; genus Paraplagusia; species Paraplagusia blochii. The sequence goes on along the minus strand of JAFBJS010054190.1, from coordinate 29,380 downwards.
CGACGCTGCTGTTTATGATCACTGAAAACACATAAATCTATCCTCAAAGCTGTGAAAAGGGCGTTCCAGGATGTCACTGTTCTGAAGTCAGCGCTCCGCACTAATGCAACACGCGGGACAATCTGTGCGCGTTAAGCTGCTGTTCATGAAATAAACATGACTGTGACACAAGTTTTTCCTCATTTTTCCACTTGTCCCTGGGCGGCCGGAGTGGCACATGACTGTGACTAACAGAGGAGACCACGAGGAAGGGTTGTGGTCTGAAACCAAAGCGTGAACTAGTCTAAAAACAAAACATCTCTCCTCTCTCTAACTTGATGTCTCCTTCCCTCGCTTCTCAACCCCCAGGAGACGAGTGTTGGGTATCTCTGCAGGCATTGAGGAAGTTGGTAGCCTGCGGTGGGAGTTGGCATTGTGTCTGTTGCTGGCCTGGATCCTCTGCTACTTCTGCGTGTGGAAAGGAGTGAGATCCACTGGAAAGGTTCGGTTCTTTTTTTTGTTTTTTTTTTTGGAGAACGTCACCAAGTTTCTGTGTCATGAGTCATGAAAGATCAGGTCCACTGAGTTTTTTTCCATTAACCAGATAAATGCAGCTCTCACTGGTAGGCAAATTTAGGCAAAACTAAAAGAAAACGTCTTTGTTTTGGAGGCATATGCAAATAATAGTCAAATAAGGATTCACAGAATGAGTGATGAAACTGAAGAAACACCTATGGTGTAAAATATTCTTCATTGTTGTTGCAAAACACAGTGCAACAACGTTTTAGGAAAGACATTTTGTGGGCCCTTCATCTAACCTGAAAAACGTAGACATAGTTAAGAATTGCAAACATCTGCATGCTAACGTCTGTAGCTCAATACAGCAAAGTCAAGTATTTAAGATTGAAAAAAAAAACAAAAACAAAAAAACCCCAGAACACCAAAAGTAGCATTAAATAAATGGGGAAGTAAATGTAGCATGACATCCTTGATTGAGGAACCACTGGGGCTGTACGACAGCGAAAAAAACAGATTAATGAGTCAATTTGGAGGAAAAACAGGAAATAAACCAATTTAAATTAAGAACAAAACTGAAAAAATCTAACTACGGCGTACCATGTGAGAAACAGGAAATAGTAGCCGTTCAGTAAACCTCTGTGCAGTGGCTATATCTGTGAATGCATACTGGCAAAAAGCAGGATGTCTCTGGGTGGCGCTGTAACACACAGTGATAAAAAGGACCTGACTGCAGAACTGAAAAGGTTTACTACTAGATCCTGAGTAATTACAATTACTACTAAATGTATGCCTCCATTCATCCGTCTTCGTTCCCGGTTGCGAAGGCAACAGTCGGAGTGAGCATATCAAGACTTTTCTTTCCCTATACTCTTCCTCCAGCTCATCTGGAAAGATCCTTAGGTGTCCCAGGCCACTGGGGCAACATAGTGGCTACAGTGTGTCCTGTGTCTTTTTCTGGGTGTCCTCCCAGTGGGACAGGAAACCCCCACATCCTAAGGAGGGCGTCCGGGAGGTATACAATGTAAATGCCCAAGCCACCTCAACGGACTCCCCTGGATGCAAGGGGTCAGTGGCTCTACTCCAAGCTCTTCCTGGGTGACGGAGCTCCTCACCCTATCTTTAAGGGAGCTCCCCAACACCCTACGATAGTTTCAGCCACTTGTATCCAGAATAGTGTTGTTTTGGTGCTGACCCAAAAGCTCATGAACAGAGGCGAGGGTAGGATCGTAGATTGACCAGTCGATTGAGGGCTTTACCTTTTGCATTCAGACTCTCATCACCACAACGGACAAATCCAGCTCTTGCGCCAATTTGCCCGTCAATCTAGAATATAGAATGTGAATATAGAATGTGAATTCTATAAGAATTAAAGTAAGAAGTAAAGGGGCTAAAGTAAGAATATATACATACAGTATATACAGTCATGGAAAAAAATATTAGACCACTCTGCTGTTTTCTTCAATTCCTTGTTCATCTTAATGCCTTGTTCCACTAAAGGTTTATCACCTGGGGGAAACGATGAACACAAAACCATGCAATGACTAAAAGCACTGTATAATGTACAATGTTATTGTTAGTGATGTAGGAACGGAAGTGATTTTCGTCACTGTCAATAAAACCATGCAAAATGGCCAGAAATCAGCTCTGAAATTCAACTTAATTATGAGCCTTTTTTGTTGTTATTATATTTGTCCAGATTAATGTAGATTAAGTGGAAGCAGACTTTTAAATGGACAAGAAATTAAAGAAAGAGTGGTCTAATAATATTATTTATATATATATATATATATATATGTATATATATATATATATATGAGTATGTAGATTATTTTACAATTATAAAAAAGTAGCTCAAAAACCAAACTAAATCAAACACTCATGGCCTCCCATGGGCAAACTTTTTGACTCATGGGCTTCAGTTGGTCAAAAGTACAATGATAATATATATATATTTTTTCATTTGGACATGGTTGGCAGGCCGCATCTGAAAGCTCAACGCGCTACATCTGGCCCCCGGGCCTTAGTTTGCCCATGCCTGGTATAGACAGTCTAAAAATTACTTCATTATTATTTCCAGCTGTAGGCCTCATATGCTAAAGTTCTGCCCTTAGTGACTGGTTGCCATCTTCAGGAAGGTTAACCAACCAGACCACTTTATTTGCCACTATCTGTCATCTATCTGTTGAGGTCCAGACCCATTGACTTGGACCTCGCCTCTGTGGCTCTCACTCTTACGTCAGGAACTTCTGCTAAGGTTCCTTCATGGTGCTGTCATCTTCAGTGAACTGCCGAACCGTAACCATGAAACTCTGAGCTTCTATTTCTGCTTAAACTCTGTCACAATAACTGAAAAGACTTTGTTTAGGTCTGGAAGTGTGTACTCCATCATCTCCATCTCCATCAGTTTTTCTCCTTCAAAAAAAATTGGATTTCATTGCAAGTGGTTTGGCCTGCAATGATACAGTGTAACTTGGGTGGCAGTGGTAGAGACTGTTGATCTTGTGACCTGGTAAAAATTCACAGTAGCATTATGTGTGACATAGTCAAAGGAAAATTTTCCCCCAACATTTGTCTTGCCTCATCAATTGTCAATGCCGACATCCTTAATGTGTGTCTTCCTGATATTTCTTCCTACCCATGATAACATCCCACTTGAGTTAATACACGTGTTTAAAATGTAATGAAATCAACCAACCAACCAACCAACCAACCAATCTTCTTCTTTTCCTTTCAGTTTGTCCCTTTCCTTAGAGGTTGCCACAGCAAGTCAACAATTTCCATATCCTCTGTATCCTCATCTACCTCCATGTCGTTTCTCACTGCATTCTTAAATCTCTTCTATGGCCTTTCTCTTCATCTCTTACCTGGTAGCTCCATCTCAGGGATCAATCTTCTACCAATATAATCACTGTCCCTCCTGTGAAGATGCCTCCAAACCATCTTAATCTCGCTTTTTTTGCTTTTTCTCAAAACCTTCTTGTCTGTGTTGTCCCCCTGATTGCCTTGTTCCTGATCCTGTCCCTCCTAGTCACCCCTAAAGAGAACCTCAGCATCTTCTACTCTGCCACCTCCACCTCTGCCTCCTGTCTTCTACGAACTGTAAATCATGACTGGTCTCACCACCGTCCTCCAAACCTTTCCCTTCACCTTAGCTGATGCTCTTCTATCACAAATCACTCCTGACTCTTTTCTCCAGTTGTTCCATCCTGACTTCCACAGTCTCCACTGCTCTGAACAGTTGAGCCCAAGTATCTAAACTCCTCCACCTGCTCCACCTCTGCTCCTTGTAACTTTTACCTTTCCTCTGTACACACATGTACTCGGTCTTGCTTCACTGACCTTCTTTCCTCTTCTCTCCAGTGCAAACCTCCACCTCTCTAGGTTCTCTCCTAGTTGTTGCCTACTCACTGCAGATCACAGTATCATCTACAAACATTATTGTCCATGGAGACCTGTCCTCCTGTCTGACCTCATTTTTTTAAATCATTTTGGTATTGTTCTTGATAAAAGGTTAAGTCCTTATTTTTGTCCTCAGGTGGTGTACTTCACGGCCACCTTTCCATATCTGATGCTGCTGGTTTTGTTGGTCCGTGGACTCACTTTACCAGGAGCCAAGGACGGCTTGGTCTTCTACCTGTACCCAGACCCGACCAGGTTGGTGGATCCTCAAGTAAGTAAACAGTCAAACCCCCCCCCCCTCAAAAATGCAGAGCTAAAACTGTGAGTCACAGAAAGGCGTGAGTCTTTGACTCCTGGTGGAGGACTCCCTTTCTTACATGCACTCCACAGGTGACACTTCACTAATTTGTGTTTTGATATTTGCTCAGGTTTGGATGGATGCAGGGTCACAAGTTCTTTTCTCTTATGGGATTTGTCAGGGGAGTTTGACTGCTCTGGGTAGTTACAATCAGTATAACAATGATTGTTACAAGTAAGTGGTCGATGCTTTATGACTTTTATGCAGTAGTTGTTCAGCATTTCTTGAAAAAAAAAAAACACACACACTCTGGCTAGGACCCATATCCAGCAGAGTAATTATTACAAGATATTTTCTCATCAAATAATGATTTTTACTCTGATGAACTAACAAAATGTGGTGAAGCATTCATGATTTAGCTTTTTAATCTCTTTCCTTTTCCTTTCTCATCCTCATCTGTTCCATAGGGATGTCTGATAATACTTTCTAAATTATATAAGTTACCTGAGAATTAAGTAATATTATTTAAAATGATCTTCTTTTTTATCTATTAATGAGTTTTGGGGTAAAACATCTGAATATGAAAGTGAAAGCCACTAGATGACAGCATTACAGCTTATGCTAACAAGCAGGGAATTGCTTGTTATTATAGAATGCTGATGAATGCAAATAACAAACTAGTAAATATTAACTGTTGCTATTAACAGTATTTGAATAATGTCCCCTAGGGGGCACTAGATAATAGAGAAAGACTGCTTTAACCCATCACCTAAGTGAGCAGGCAGCACTTAATTTCCTGTACACCACTGCCTCGAAGTATTGGTATTCCTGGATAGATTTATCTTTTCAGCTTGGCCCTATTTTCAGAAATTTCTACATTGAATTGTCCTTTTCCATCTCGCCCTTTTCTCTCCAATTCCTATTTGGACTCCAACTACATCCTAATCTCCATGTCCTCCCTCACAGAATTCATCAATCTCCTCTTTGTCTTTCCACTTTGTCTCCTACCTGGTAGCTCCATCTCTAGGATCATTCTCTCGCTTTTTTCTCCAAACCTTTCTCCCTGTGTTGTCCCTCTAATGATCTCATTCCTAATCCTGTCCATCCTTGTCTCTCCTAAAGAGAATCTTAGCACCTTTAACTCTGCAGCCTCCAGGTCTGCCTCTTTTCTTCGGCCTGTTGCTTGTGTCTCTAATCCCAGGTCTGGACAATTATTTTGTCTTGCGGGCCACAGGTGGTGCTAAAATTTGAGTCACGGGCTAGGTCAGGGACAAAAAGATTGAGTATTTGCGTGAACTAAGATATATGATGAGTAAAGTATTGAAAAAAGGCTACAATGCTCAAATGCTTTTAGCATATTCTGGACCAGACATGGGCAAACTCTTTGATTCCCGGGCCACAATTTGTCCTAAAATTGGACACAGGCCGAGTCCAGAGCAGAAAGATTCATTCATGATTCGTTCATTTATAACTAAGATAAATGGCATGTAAAAGTAATTTATAAAAAACAAAAATCCCTTTCTAATAGCTGAGTAGATAACAACATCTACTGGGGAAACATTTAAGGCAGAAGTATGATAACATAAAAGAAATAATTTTATTTGGACAAGGCTGGCGGGCCGCATTAAGAAGCTCAACGGGCCACATCTGGCCCCCGGGCCTTCGTTTGGCCATGCCTGTTCTAGACTGTCTATTGTGGAAATGCTGGCTTTGCAGGGAAAAGGCAGAATGATAATGATAATGATAATGTAATTTACCGTAAAACTTGGACAAGTTTAGCGGGCCAGAATAAAAGGCCAAATGGGCCACGTCTGGTCCCCAGGTCTTAGTTTGCCCAGGTCTGCAATAATCCATACATCATCATCCATACATTGGGAAATTAAGTGTGTGGACCATATTAGCCCATGTTGGACATGCCTACATTTACGTCATAGTGATAGGCATAAGTCCTTTTATTTTTATATAATTTTCCTTGAATATTTTTTATAATATATATATATGAAGTAAAATGTAATTATAATACAACCCCGATCCATCAAAGACCCTTTCTCAGAATTTTTATGATTTCATACTGCTACTAAAAAAAATAGTGATAGGCATAAGTCCTTTTATTTTTATATAATTTTCCTTGAATATTTTTTATAATATATATATATATATATATATATATATAAAGTAAAAATGTAATTATAATACAACCCCGATCCATCAAAGAGCCTTTCTCAGAATTTTTATGATTTCATACTGCTACTAAAAAAGATTTATTCCTGTGCTTTTCATACAGTAACGTCACTGCTTCGACTTCACTTTCCACTCTTATAATTCTTATGAAAGGATATTAAGGTTTAAATTGCTGTTGTTTGTTGTATGTTCAAGGGTTAATTATATCTTAGATTACTGTAGACTCTTTGTCTCAGTAAAGCTGCTTTTTTTTTTAAGCAAAGTGTTTAAGATCAGGACATTGGTTGGCTGACCACTCTGTTGCCACAGGCAGCAGGAAAGTTTGTTGCCTGCTGCATGGACACAGAGCCAGGATAATTCCTCACTATGAGCCTTTCTCATACTTTAATTAAAAGTATGAGATTGAAAGTGTTAGCATGTAAAAAAAAAAAAAAATTGCAAATATTCTAAAGACATATACCAGCTGCTGTATTTGTAACCTGTTACTGCCGGACAAAGTAACACTTCTTTTTGTAGATGTAGAAAGAAAAGATGCAAACCAAGTATTTGTCATCAAGTGTTTGTGATTGAAACCATATGAAGGGCTTTATTTTAACCGACATTCTTTGGCAGTGACGATGAAAAGCCACCGTCACTTTCAGACATACAAAAAAATGCCCTTAGACTGTTTGGTTCTTTTCATGTCGGTCGTAAAACAAAGTTTTTCATTATAAAAAAAAAAATCTTTCACCAAAGAAAAAAAACTCTTCCTAGAACAAAGAGCAATGAATGCAGTGAGCACTCCACACCATACAGTTCCTCCAATCTTTTCTACAGTTGTGTTTTTTCCTCTGTATCACATTTTTGCACAGCTTTACTTGTTGCCTAACAGTGTCGGTGTTTTTGTTGTTGTTTTTTTTTTTCTCTCTCTCCTCTTTCCTCAGGGACACTTTTGTTCTTTGTTTGGTGAATGGCATGTCCAGCTTTGTTGCAGGGTTCGCAATCTTTTCCGTTCTAGGCTTTATGTCCTACGAACAAGGGCTGCCAATAAACGAAGTGGCCGCTTCTGGTAATACAATCACACTCACACAGTGATACACAGTATTAGACTGAGTAGGCATCATGAAAATATTTTACAACCGTCATTTTAGCAAAGAGTTATGAGAAGTGAGTATTTGTTTAATTTGCAGATTGAGAGAAGATGCTAACACTTTGGCTTTGTCAACTTATCTCTTAGCTGTTATAATCAGGGATGTCAAATATTTACTCATTCACTAATTTTCAAATTTGTCAATATTGTCCAAACACTCACATCCTAAGTGTAATTCCCCTTGAAGGGTTTGTTTGCGTTACCATCAACAACACACTCTAAGCCAGTGCTTCCCAAACTTTTTCTGTTACGCCCCCCAGCAAGAAGAAAACAATTCGCGTTTTTACAAAAACGTACAAAAACTTTACAATTTTTTTTTTTTTTTACAAAATAACTTGATGTACCACATTTGGGCCACTGGCCTTGAGTTTGACACGTGATATGAAGCCTGTATACGAGAGGCCAAACCTGTTACACGTTATATATCTTCTCACATCTTTGTTTGTCGTCTTAAACCTTATAATTAGGGATGTTTGATGTTTACATTTGTCAATATTTGATTTTGTCAATGTTATTCACACACTTCTAATTTGGTTATTAAGAGATAGTGATATAACCAACTGTTTGTCCCCTGAACTGAGGTAAAAGTCACAGGAATCTACATGAAATTCAAGCCGTTTTTGTAAAACGCAGCAAAACTGATAAATGATGCGTCGAGCCATCTGTTTATGTAATGATACATGTATCAATACAATAAGAAGTGAAAGAAGTAAAATTCGGATTGGCCGATGGGTTTTTTACGAGGTAACGCTGCCGATTCTCTTTAGGGGTGACTAGGATGGACGGGATCAGGAATGAGGTGATTAGGAGGATAACACAGACAGGACGGTTTGGAAAAAAAGCTAGAGAAGTCAGATTGAGATGGTTTGGACATGTTCAGAGGAGGGACAGTGGTTATATTGGTAGATTTCCTAGAGATGGAGCTACCGGGTAGGAGACGAAGAGGCCAAGGAGGAGATTTGTGGATGCAGTGAGAGAGGACATGGAGGTAGATTGAGTTAGACGTCAGGATACGGAGGAAAAGGTGAGATGGAAATTGTTGACTCGCTGTGGCAACCCGTGAAAAATAGACAATGTCTAGGTTTTGCCAAATAAGAGCATACATTGTTATCAGTAAATATTGGTTTCGTAAAAATGAAGTGTTTGGACAACAGTGGCAAAATCCTATGCTAAGTTCATGCAGCTAACGATAAACAAGGTTGTCCGGTGATACATTGACTTGCTTTTGGAACTGACTATAGTCTGCTAAAACCTGTTAAGGCGTTAATATATTGGATTTTGGTCCATATTTGGCCCCAAGGCCTTGAGTTTGACACGATATAGCGACTAGATACTGGGGACAAACTCTAGTACACAATTATGATGATCTAGATACATATGCTATGGACCATAACAAAAATATCATGTTGTATATTCAATTTACAAACTGATTAGGTTAAAAAAATAATAATAAAAAGGCTTTCCTGTCTCCATGCAGGACCTGGTCTGGCTTTTATCGCCTACCCACGTGCAGTAGCTATGATGCCCTTACCTCAGCTGTGGTCCATCTGCTTCTTCGTCATGGTCATCCTCCTGGGGGCAGACACGCAGGTGAGTCAGGCGATGATTGCACCCACACCTGAGGATGACCTGCAGTTCTTGCATTCACCACTATGTCTCTGTAGTTTGTAAGCCTTGAGTGTCTGATGACGTCGGTCACCGACATGTTTCCCACCGTTTTCCGAAGAGCTTACCGTCGGGAGCTGCTGCTGCTCTGTCTCTGCACCGTCTGCTTCTTCCTCGGCCTCCTGCTGGTCACTGAGGTAACTGCCCACATCGGTTTTTTGTCAGCCAATGGTTCTTAGATAAAAAAAAACAAAAGCAGTCAACCATTGTGTAAAACACATGTAATGAAGAGAAGAAAACATGAATCTTACAGTACCAGACTTTATATATTGCATTTTTTTGTGACTTATACTTTTAGCCCAATAGAGGGCACTGGTGCAACATATACTGCAGAGCCTCTTGTAATCATGAAAAACAGTAGGGAAATGTACATGTATGTACTGTACGAAGGATGGTTTGAAGTTTGAATGAAATGGATGTGTAAAAATATAAATAAACAAAGCTCAGAAAATCAGTTTAGGGTGAACTCTAGTTGGAATAAATACATTGAACCAGTTTATAAACATGTAATGATAGAAAGTACATGACTGACTGTCAGTAAGGACCAAGTATTACTGTTCTTAATGTACCCTAAGTATTAATGTGTTGGTACAGTACAAAGTGGTGTAGTTCAGCAAGTAGAATCGATACTCAGTACTCAGTACATGTCTTACACAAACACTGCAGTGTTTAACTGGTTTCCATCACTGCCTTTGAAGAAATAGTTGAAAAAAAAACAGTTTCACTGGTTTTTCAAACTGGTCCAGTTTGAAAGGGGACACAAAGTGGACAGTACTGTGGTCTCTGGTGATAATGTTGAATGCAGCTAGGCCTTTCTCTACGATTCATTTTTTTCACATCCACTGAGGTGGTTGGTGGTGGAGTTAAAGATGCTACAATTTTTTTTTTTTTAGGAATGACAACAATGGACAGTATCAGTAATGGTGTCTGATTACAGACTGGATCCTGTCCTGGATCCTGTAATGGGTCATTAGAGGGACAACACAGATTGGAAGATTTGGAGAAAAAATAGAGAAGCCAGATTAAGATGGTTTAGACATGTTTGGAGGAGGGACAGTGGTTATATTGGGAGAAGAATGCTAGACATGGAGCTACCAGGTAAGAGACGAAGAGGAGATTTATGGATGTGGTGAGAGAGGACATGGAGGTGGTTGGAGTTGGAGTTGAGGATGCGGAGGACAGGGTGTGATGGAAATTGTTGACTCGCTGTGGTAACCCCTGAAAAACGGGATAAGCTGAAAGAAGAAGAAGAGGACATGTTCGGAGGAAGGAACCAGTTGGTACAGTCAATGATTTGGTAGAATAATGATCCTAGAGATGTAGTTACTAGGTTGGAGACAAGAGGAAGGCCAAAGAGGAGAGTGATGGATGGAGTGAGGGAGCACTTGTAGGTCCACCTTCTACTCCATCAGAGTAGAAGGTGGAGAGAACAGGAGCAGATGGAAAAAAAAGGATATCTGCCTTGGAAACCCTAAATAATGGACAAGCTGTTGCTGTTGTTTTTTTGATGAGGAGTCCTGTTGAGTGTGAACCAAAGGTGATGCCAAACAGTGTGTGCATTCTGATGTGAGTTTACTGCCAGTCCAGAGTACTCTTTTACTACTGTATATCGCCGTTGGACAAATACTTTGACTTGTAGGCCAAACATGGAGCATTTGTGTGAACTAAGAAAGGTAAAAGACTAAAAAGAAAAAATTCATTTAGCCCTTTTTAATCCATCTATTGGGGAATTGCTGGCATTGCAAGGAAAGAGCCGTTGTGTAATGATCCGAATAAATTTGGCGGCCCAGATTAATTTGCCAAATGGGCCCCATCTCGCCCTTGGACCATAGATTGCCCAGGTCCGGTATATTGTATACATATGTATCAGTTTGCATAGTGGGCTGGGTCAATGGTTCCTGGGTCCATAATGTTTATACAATAGTACATTGTGCTAAAATAGTTAAAAAAGCCAGCAATACTGAACAGAACATCTTTAAACTTTTGATGACAGAAAAGTTCTTTGTTGACACAGCTGCAGACACGCTGATATTAATATTAATATTAATTTTAACGTTTACTCCAGTGATACAATGACCTGCTCTTGGAACCAACTTTACTCTACACCAGGGGTGTCCAAACGGTTCCACAAAGGGCCGGCGTGGCCGCTGGTTTTTGTTCCAACCAACCAAGAGCACATAGCTTGACCAATCAGCTTTCTGATGACTGTGATCAGTTGATCAGTTGACCTCAGGTCAAACTCAGGTGTGCTGCTGCTTGGTTGGAGCAAAAACCTGCAGCCACACCGGCCCTTTGTGGAACAGTTTGGACACCCCTGCTCTACACCATAAAAAAAATAAACTTAGAAAATAACCTGGTCCTGGTTGTTGATGTGCTGACCTCACCTCTGACCCTTTCGTCCCACTCTGCAGGGCGGCCTGTACTTCCTGCAGCTCTTTGATCACTACGTGTGCAGTGGGACCAACCTGCTGCTGCTGTCGGTGTGTCAGTCCATAGCCATTGGCTGGATTTATGGTAGGTTGTAACACTTCTTAACTGCGTTCATCTGTTATTATCCCGTAAAAATCCTGAATGCCTGTGGGAGAAATACAGATATGAAGATCATAAAGAGTTTTATGGTTGAAGGTGTATCAGCTGGAAACTGGAAAAACAAACACTTTGATTTAATAAGCCAAAAATATTTTTGTTTTAATATGTTTATTTCACTCTTTTCATGTGATGTTTGTTGAGCAAATTCATCATATAACAATTTCTTTTCGCACTAATCAATCTGCTGTTTGAACTGAGAATAGGGCGCTTTCCTTTTCCAATTGCTCCCTCTGCTGGTGAGCTTCCGTATTGGAGTTGTGTCTCACTACAGTAAAACTAAAACATGCAAAATCTGGCAAAAAAAAAATAAAAATACCAGCTGTCTTTTCAAAGGTATAGATTCGCAAATTTTTGTCTAAGACCTGTCGAAAGCCTCTTTAAGCCTGATGGATTTAAAGCCACTCCACCTGGAGCGCTGGTATTTACTGCTAAATTAGAATGTCAATAAAAGCTCAGAACTGGTGATGGGAACTCAGCCTGGCACCAATCACGAACCTCAGAGCTACTGAAGGCCACTTGACTATGTTTAATCCTGGAACACTTAACTAGATTTACATATTTTAAAGATTATCACAGTAGCTTTATTTTTTAACTCAAGAAAAGTGTACGGAATGCTTGATTTTTGCCCTGTAATGTAATGTCCAAATGTTTTTATTTTTTCCACAACTATTTTTTGACCACATAATTTGGTGAAACCCCAGCATTGTGATACTAAGGTTTTCAATATCTTGAGAAAAAATAATAACAATTATCACAGGTCGGCTGATATTATCATAAACCAGTTATCCCTAGCGTTGTTTTACCTAATTAAGTTAACTTATTTGGATTCTGTTTTCCATTGTGATTCCAGGGGCTGACCGTCTGTACGACAACATCGAGGACATGATTGGTTACCGACCGTCTCCGGTGATGAAATATTGCTGGCTCTATGTCACCCCAACTGTCTGTATGGTGAGTGTGCTTCAGTCAATACGAGCGTGTATTCAGACTGGGCCTGGTTTTCTTCACAAAATAAATCACTTGAAGATATAACGGTTAAATGCGTAACGGATGAACAGATCCTGTTCCCAGGATAAAGTATTCCAGGATAGATTTAACAGAGAGCGCCCTCGCTCGCGCTCACCACGGGGAAGCGGCTGGGAAAAAGATGCTCTGCAAGACCCTTTGCAGTCTGCATTACTGTATGACAACAAATAGATCCTACCAATTTTTCCTGGGTCCCGTCTTCACATTGCCAGATTCCTGTGAAATGCAAATCAAATTCCCAGGAATCCCAATTCCGGGATTAAACCCTAATAATCTATCTATCTATCTATCTATCTATCTATCTATCTATCTATCTATCTATCTGTCTGTCTGTCTGTCTGTCTGTCTGTCTGTCTATCTGTATCTCTACCTACCTACCTACTTGTCCACCAGTCTGCCTGCCTATCTTTTTATTTGTCTACCTGTCTGTCTATCTACCTGTCTTTGTGTCTTCCAACCTGTCTATCTGTCTATGTGTCTACCTACATCTCTACCTGTCTGTTAGTCTATGTGTCTGTCTAGTTATACAGACAGATGATGACAACAGACCACATTCAATTAAAAAAAAAAAAAAAAGAAAATCATTATAATGGAAGGAATCCATTCATCTTCATTGTCTTGTATCTGTCTCCCTAACCTCTCTAACCAGGATTTGATTCTGCCGTGATCCAAGGTTCCTGATGGGAACCCTGGAATTGACTCTGGTCCAAAGGGTTTCTGCACCCTAAATAGAAACGTAATTAAATAAACCAGTTGCAATACAGTTGTCGTTGTTCTCTTTCCTCAGGGTACCTTTGTATTTTCACTGGCCCGATACAAACCCCTCAAGTTCAACAAAACCTACTTCTACCCGACCTGGGCCTATGCTCTGGGCTGGTCCCTGGGACTGTTTTGTGTTCTCCTGGTTCCTCTGTGGATCCTCTTCAAAGTCACCCAAATGAAAGGAACAATATTGGAGGTACATTCTCACTTTTCATTCATTCATTTTCATCTGCTTGTTTTTTTTTTTTTTTTTTGCCAGGTCGTGGGGGGCACCCGGCGCCACCCAAATCACATTGTACTAGATTGCGACAGTTTTAAACTCAGAGCACATCAGCTGGCAGATTTGAACCTGAAGTTTCCCAAACCAGTAGGCTGACAGTGCCGCCTGTTCTAAATTTAAAGTGATTGGTGAAATCCGTTCATTGTTACAACTCAGATAATGTCAGCGGGACGCTGACAATATTTAGAATCCTTTGTGTTCAGACTTAATTAACTCCAGAAAATAATTGTGTAACTTTCTAATAATAGAACTTATAGGTTTTTTTTTGTTGCTCACTGCTGAGATGCAGAGGGGGCGGTGTTGAGCGTGAATCACCCAGTCTTACTGGAATCCCTTCATCTGGCCTCCATTAACTGACTGAAGTGGTTGTGTAATCAATCATGTGACGCTCCCACTGATTGGTTCCTGCAGCTACAACAGCTGTGGCGCAGGAACCAGCTGAGCCACAGCATCTCAAATCATGTTTTTAAAATTCGACCCAGACGATTTCTGAACCCGAATCATATAAAAACTCGCAGGGTAAAAAAGTGACGCTTGGAAACATGTCCAGAAGATTCTTCATTGGTTTAGTCTCGGCCTATAATTCATTTTTAATGTTTTTTTTTTTCCATATTCTGTTGATCCCTCAGAGAAATACAGAAATCACTGGTGTAAGACTCATTCAAGAAAAACTTTCAGGTGTGCCCTGTAACTTAGACTTACTGCACATGCTAACTCCAACTTGAGGCCCGGGGGCCAAATGCAGACCAGGTCATTTTGTGTGACCTGTATGAGCTTCAAGTCTTTATTATCTTTATAATAAAGTCCTGACTGTGGCGTTATTTTACTTAATACATTACTCACATTTATTGTGCAAAGCAATGCACAGTATTTGTTATTTGAATGAAATATACTGTAACCCATTATAATTAGGGGCGTCCAATATTGCCCCAATTTTTTTTTTCCTCATTCCTGACAGGATCAGGAATGGAGTCATTAGAGGGACAACATAGACAGATTGATTTTTTATTTTTTTTTGGACATGCTCATTGATACATTGGGTGAAGAATTATCCTAGAAGTCAAGCTAGGAGGTAGGAGACAAAGAAGAGATTAATGGATGAATTAAGGGTGGACATGGAGGTAATTGGAGTCAGAGTAGAAGATGGGAGAAAGAAAAGGACGATTCACTGTGGAAACCTTTGAAAGAGCTGAAAAGAAAATGAGTTGTTATAATTGTTATTGTTGTTCTCACTGATAAAATATTTCCTAATTAAATATCATCATTGTACAGTAGGCTATATCGCTATTTCATCACCGACTGACCTGCTCTTAATAACTTCCATGAACTGTGATTTCACGGTAATTTTACACAAAAGTACACATTCCCGTGTTATTGTGTTCTTCGGAAGTTTTCATTGGAAAAAATAATCGGGCCACATTCATCCCCCAAGCCCTCGTTGGCTCATGCCTTGTATGGACTCTGTCTAAATCCATACCATGCTGTCAATATTACATAATCATCATCAGTCATATATTTTTCAGCTGTGCTCTGGACGTATCTTTCACACTGCAAACACTTCAGATTCTTCTTTTTATCGTTTTTGCTTTCAGAACCTGCAGCAACTCTGTCTTCCGCAGAACCAGAAAATCAAACCCGAAAAGAAATCGGAGCAGTTTCCCCTGAACCCAGATCCAGCTGTCCTTCCCCCTCCTTACAAGGGAAGTAGTGAATGTGAGGCCGAAATGCAGGTGTGAACGCAGGCACTAAACCCTTGTCATGTTTCTGATGTTTCTCTGTTATATATTTTTTTTGATTTTTTTTTTAAGTGTAGGTTTTACAAACTATGCATTTTGTAGGAATAACAAAAGAGCAATAAAATCTTCGCGGAACTCACTGTAGCCGATCTGCACCGCCGGCCCTCTCTCAGTCCCATAGCAGTCATTTCTAAGCAAATCTTTAAGGATGAAATGAGATCACTATTTTTATATGTCAGTATTCTACCTCTGTTCGGGGATAAGGATGCTCCTCCTCATGTCTGTCTCTGGGTCACATGACCAGCTCCCCGTGCCTTTGTGCCTTCTGTAGCACTTCTCTGCTCGGGTTCTTCCGCCGATTGCTCGCCACGTCTTCTCATCGACTCTTCACTTCCCCGAAGATAAAATGGGAATTTAGAGTACAACTTACAACAATCAGTAAACACTTTAATGCTCTGTGCTGTTTACTGAGCTTCTGGCTCATTTTTTTTTTTTTTTTTTTGACCATTGATATTAAATATGTAAATATCAAAGCCTTAAAAACATCTTCACTTTCACTTTGGTGTTTGAGGAGCTGTTGAATGTACTGTTATCATGGAGCAGAAAAGTGAAATCTGGAAAAGGGTGTGGTTACAAACACCGATAAAATCCATCAGATGGCGCCGTTAAGTGTAAATCTCTGTACGTCCCCAAATTTGAAGAATTTCAAGAATTTTCATTGTAATGATTTTCCTTTTTGAGGAAATATCTAAAATAATTTAATTTCTCTACAAAAAAACACATAATTTATGTTCATTTGTTGTTAAAGTTGATAAGCTGAGTCCGACCTTGTCTCCTGTTGTTGTCTTTGTTGTTGTTGTTGTTGTTTTTTACTGATCTTCTTAGACTTCAATTTATTCTATTTGGGTTTTGTTGCCAACTTGATCGTTGGGACTGACTTGTGTATAAAATAAAAAGAAAACACTATGGATGGAAAAGTGGATTTTGGGGGTCCTGGTTATTTTTGTGTTTGTAGTTTTTATTATTTCAATACTGGAATGAAATGAAATCCCCAAAATTATATTTGTTGAATTATATAATTAACATTATGTTTGACACATTATGTGTCATCACATACACGCCATCGTCTATGTGTTGGTATATATATATATATATATATATATATATATATATATTGTGTATATATATATATACATGTTACATGTATTTACGTATTTGTATATGTATGTATTTACATATATATATATGGAATCATACATGCTGTCCTCATATATTTTTCCTCATATATATCTATCTGCCCAGATAAACAGTGTGTGTCCTCACACATATGTCATCATAACTGTCCTCATATATGTCTGTCCTTATATATGGGTCCTTATTATATTATATAATATATATATATTATAGTACATATATTCATATATACATATATGTATTCATGTATATATGTATGTATACTATCTTTCCCCATATATACAGTAAGCATTCTCATGCATATGACATTATATCTGTCCATATTTATGGGTACTCATGTAACTGTCCTCATCCACGTGTCCTCATACAACCCCTGGCAAAAAGCATGAGATCACTTCTCGGAGAAGGTTCATTCAGTTGTTTAATTTTGTAGAAAAAAAAGCAGATCAGAGACACAAAACAAAACAAAAGTCGTTTCAAATGGCAACTTTCTGGGTTTAAGAAACACTAAAGGAAATCCAGAAAAAATAAATTGTGGTGTAGTCAGTAAACAGTTACGTTTTGTGACCTAGAAAAAGAGAAATAGAATGAAAAAAATTATGGAATCGTTAAAAAAAAAAAATTACAATGAAAACTTAAACACCATCAGTGCTTTGTTGCACCACCTCTGTTTTTTATAACAGCTCTCAGTCTCAGAGGCGGGCTTAATGCGTAACAAACAGTTCTCTTTGTCAATCTGGCTCCAACTTTCTCTGATTGCTTTTGCCAGATCAGCTTTACAGGTTGGAGCCTTGTCATGGACTGTTTTCTTCAACTTCCACCACTGATTTTCAATTGGATCGAGATCTGGACTATTTGCAGGCCATGATATTGGCCTCAGTTTTCTTTATCCATGGAATGTTTTCATAGTTTTTGCTCTATGGCAGGATCCATTGTTATGCTGAAAAATTATTTCGTCCTCAAATGCCCTCAAAATGTCAACATAAACATGTATATGTATATAGAAGATGTAATGGAAGCCATCATCCCATATCATCAATGAAAATTGCACGTTTTATGCAGGCAGTCTTCTTTTTAAATCTCATTGGAACGGCACCAAAAGAAAGTTCCAGCATCTACACCTCGCCCCAGTCATATTCCCACACAATATGACTTTCATCCACTGTTCGCCCTTGCTTTTCTATAGCCCACTCTTACCTTGTTCTAATACATATTACTTTGAGTTTTATGTCTTGACGCTTTCTTTAAGAAGTTTAATCGTCCTCTCTTTTGCTTCAAATAACACCTCCTGTCTTGGAGCCGTGATTTACGTTTTTCCATTTGGTGCAACGGCTCTACGAGGTATGACTGCTCCTGTTAAACTGCAGGCTGATGAGCAGATCTAATCTGATGCAGGTGTTAGTTTTGGAGATAAAATTTAACAGGGTGATTCCATACCTCGTCCTCAGAGTTGAGTGATTCCATATTTTTTCCTTCTGCTTGGTCTGAAAAAGATATAGCTACTGATTCCCACATCTTTGTTTCTGGATTTCTTTTAGTGTTTCTTAAAGCAGGAAAGTTGCCATTTAAAATTAGTAATTATAATTACAAAATTGAACAACTGAATGAACATGCTGCGAGACTAGTGATTCCACTACTTTTTTTGCCAGAGGTTGTATATTTCATCATTTGTGTGCTCACATTTTGTCCGAGGATGTTGGGAGTGGCTGAGAAGTATGTTAGATTGGAAAGGGAGAACAATGGAATGGTGGGGTTACACGGATCAAAAGTGGGAGTGTACAGGCAGGATGGAACAACTGGAGAAAAGTGTCAGGAGTGATTTGTGATAGAAAAGTGTAAGATAAAGTGAAGGGAAATGTTTACAGGACAGTTGTGAGACCAGCCGTTATGCATGGTTTAGAGACACTAGCAACAGGCAGACGCCAGGAGGCACAGGAGCTTGAGGTGGAGGAGTTAAAGATGCTGAGGTTCTCTTTAGGGGTGACAAGGATGGACATGATCAGGAACGAGGCCGTTGGAGGGACAACACAGGCAGTAAAGTTTGAAGGAAAATCTTGAGAAGCCAGATTGAGATGGTTTGGACAGTTGGAAGGATAGTAGTTTTATTGTTAGAAAAGCTAGAGATGGAACTACCAGGTAGGAAACAAAGGGAGGAGATTTATGGAGGCAGTGAGAGAGGACATGGAAGTAGTTGGAGGTAGGGTTAAAGATACAGAGGACAGGGTTAGGACAGGTGGAGTGGAAAATGTTGATTCGCTCTGGCAACCACTGAAAAAAAAGCAAGCTGCAAGGAGGAGAAGCTATATGTGCTCATATACAGGTAGCTGACCTCGTATATGTGTCAAAATATATGTGTCTTTGTGTATATGTTCTCGTATATGTGTCCTTATATAACTGTCCTAATACATTTCCTTATAAATTTAGCATCATATATTTGTCCATCTATATTTGGAATCATTAATCTGTCCTCAAATATATATAACAAACATGTTTGTCAACAATTTGGTTTTGAGTTTAGCTCCAACCTACGACTCCCTGTTTGACCCTGTTTACCACAACATGGTGCCAAATATATAACAATGCCTTCAGTGTCCAATGTAATTCAGTTGAAAGTTTTACCTAAAACAGTATCGGAGTGTGGGCCCTGGCTCAAGCTCTACACAAACAAGGGTTCCGGACTTCAAGACACTTAAAGTGACAGAGACCCCTGGTGGCTAACAGACGCCGTCTTGCCAAGCAGCCAGTCAAAGAAGGACTTGTTTATGGAGGCCTCCCTTTTCATCCAGAACCCCTACTCAGCTGTCAGTCACGACCATCGGCTGTGGCCACTCCAAAACTCTCCCCCATCCCACCACTTCCCACTCCTCCTGCGCTCCCGTGCATGCCTAGAACAGACCCTCACTTGAGAGGAGAAAATGCGCAGCGTGTTTGTATAATACCATTCTGAAGACCTATAGGGTTCAATGTTTTTTTTTCACTGGAGTTAATATAAAATCCATAGTATGTGAATAACATTCTTATTCCCGCTATATATATATAATATTCCACTGGAGCCAAGTATTTGTCATCACCCAGTGATAAATCAATACATCGGTTTCACCACATGTTATTACGCCTTAAATGAACCCGGCCCTGGTTTCGTAAACTCTGAAATATTTTTTCAAGCACCTCTCTTGCTATTTATTACTTAATATCCCGTGTCTACGTTTCCATATCATATTCGGGATGTTTAGGTCTCCCCCTAGTGGATTCTATTGGGACCTACAAGCGCAGATAAAGTCTGGCCGTCAGTGTTGTCCTGCTCTGAGTTCTCTCACTGCAGCCTGAAAGACAGGAGCAGAGCTCAGGATGGGTTGCAGCACTGCAAAAGTAGACACTGCCCAAGAGCGGGGGAAGTGGGGCAGTAAGAAGGAGTTCATCCTATCTGTGGTGGGTGCCGTTATCGGACTGGGAAATATCTGGAGATTTCCTTATTTGTGTTACAAGAACGGCGGCGGTGAGTAAAACATCTACTCCAATGAAATTCAACAGCATCAAAATATATAAAAAATTGTGTTGTTTCAGTTGTGTCATTATTTGTGTAAAAAAAACCATCATATTTCTGCTGTTAATATAGTATTGTACAAATTTTATTAAAATATTATATATATAAATATACAGTAAATATAGATAGATAGATAGATAGATAGATAGATAGATAGATAGATAGATAGATAGATAGATAGATAGATAGATAGATAGATAGATTAATAGAACTTTATGAATCCCTCTGCAGTTTCCTTCGGGAATTTATATATATATATATTTGTACACATATTAAATTTCCCTTTTTTATTTTCATCATTTCCTTCAGTTTCCTTTATTTGATTAAACCATTCAAATATTGTCATCCCGTTTATCCCATTCGTCGGGTTATCGGCTGATGATGAACGATATGACAGGTCATGAAAGGCTGTGAAAATAGTTCACTGACTGTGTTTGTAGTAACGGCGGAGTCACATTCTTCACTTGATCAGTACAGTGTTCCCTCTCCGCGTCTCTGTTGCCCTTTCCCTCATCCATTCCTCTGAAAAACAATATATCCAATCTCACCATATTCTTCCTTCCTTTACAGTGGTTCTTTACCAGTCCATTTCACAGCAGCTCTCATTACTCATTAATCTGCTTGTAAATCGACAATTAATTTGTTCTTATAATGGTTCTAGTTAAGAAAAATGTATAATGTTATTAAAATATTTTGTCAACAATGTCACAAAGAATGGGTGAGACAGAGTGCGAAGAACACTTCGGGCAGGAAGTTTTATTAGTTTTATTTTTTATTAAACAATAGAACTGAACTTTCAATAGACTCAGACGTTACCTCCTCTGAAAGCGCCCCATCTGATTTGTCAGAGAGCATGTTCTGATAGAGCTCTAAGAGGCTTGGACAAACACCAGATTCCTCCACAGCTGTGAAATTAAGACCAATATAGTTCAGAGACTCTACTCTATTGACACTGAAGATCAAGCAACCTTATTTAATTTCCTGAACTTTTTAAAAAGGCCACCCCGATCGGTTTAATGTTAAACTTTCTGACTGAGACTGAAACACAGGACAGAGCTAATGTCTGACCTGGCATCAGGCAGTGAGGAGGAGCTTGGGTGAGGAGTTGTAACCTGATGTTTCTATCGTGAAGACAATCTAGCAGAAGTTGCTGACTGCTTATTTGGAAAACTCAGTTTTAGAGAAGCTCATACGAAGCCCCACTGTTATATAATAACTATGTGGTGTCAAATCTCCCATCTTGCGGTTGTTCTTGGAATGGATCTTACACCATAGGAGGGTAACCAGTGTATAGGGTTTGAGGAGTAGCGCTGGATTATGTGACCCAGAAAAAAAAATCTCAACTCTGACTTTCAGGTGCATTCTTCATTCCTTATGTGCTGTTTCTGGGGACTTGTGGGATTCCTCTCTTCATACTGGAGACAGCGCTGGGCCAGTACACCAGCCAGGGGGGGATAATGTGTTGGAGGAAAATCTGCCCCTTGTTTGAGGGTAAGGCGTATCCACAAACTGACGGTTATAACACAGAGTTTACACACAGTTCCCAACTTTTGTCTTTTTTTCTCAGGAATAGGCTACGCGAGCCAAATTATTATCTTTTATGGAAGCATCAGCTACATCGTGATTTTGGCCTGGGCTTTCCTGTACTTGTTCTCTTCCTTCTCTGAAGAACTACCCTGGGCCAAGTGTAACAACACGTGGAACACAGGTATCGCTGCAGCCGTTTCAAGAGTTTGATGCCACAGTAATTAAACTCGACCCATTCCTGGCTTCATGTCTGTCTGGTTTTTATTTTTAGCTGACGCAATGTGACCTCAGGAAAGTGTATGTTATCGTACTCAGAATATCCTTATTCAAACTCTGTCTTTCTGAAAAATAAAGTTAGTCTGAGTTTCACTGAGTGTCTAAAAAAGTAACATTGTCGTTTTGAACTGTGTTCCATATAATATTTGAATTTTATACTTTCAGATGCTTGTTTTGTGTTGAACAACTTTAATACGAGTGCTAACTGGACATCTGTGAATGCATCCTCATCATTGTCATCATCACCATCATCATCAGTTTTAGAGTTCTGGCAGTAAGTGACTTTTTGGACGGGCATTCGCAACAATTTGAATTTTTGGTTAATGAGTTACCAATACCAAAAATGTAAAATGTAATGTAAAATCCACAAATATCCCTAGATTTAAGAAATATTAGGCCACAAAAGAGAGAAACTATTGACAGACATGGGGAGATGGTAAGACATGCTACTATGATTGAGCCTATCAGAGAGAGGAACAGATAAGCAGGATCAGTTCGGCAGTTCAACTATAATATGTACTTTATATTATAGAATGCTGAGTTCCCAGCACCAACATTCTGCATACAATCACTGGACTATTGATATAAGTTAATTGAATGAGCTGCAATGCTGCCATCTAGTGGCTTTCACTTTCATGTAGCTGTTTAGCCACTGGACAACAGTGTAAAGAGTTGTTTTGGTCACACGTTTTTACACAGAAACTCCTAATGTTAATGAGCAATTTTCTTGTCAACATGTCCAGATGTGAATGGGAGTTGTTGTCACACTCGTCTAGAGGAGCCTGCTCTGGTATTGAGGGGCAGTTAAACTTCCTAGGATGGGATCTCAAGGCAGAATCTAAATTAAATTAAAGATTAATTAATTAAATCTCTTTTTTTTTAGTCATTGTGACATTGTGATCCACACCACAGCACACAACGAAATTTAACCTCTGCCTTTAACCCATCACAAAAGTGAGCAGTGGGCAGCTTTTGAGCGCCCGTGGATCAGTCTGTGAGGACGATACCAAGCTCAGGGCACCTCAGCGGTAACTTGGTGGTTTGGGGATTTGAACCAGGGGCCTTCTTTATCCACTGGCTATCAGACCACCAACTGCCTTCTAATTCAGACCATTGGTCTTTATGAGACAAATGATGACGCAGACCTCCCCCTCTATTCAAGGTCGGTTGTTCCAGAGGAGCATAGATGGCTTGCTTCCCTCCTCTCCCAAACCACCTGTCCTCCTTGTCCAAAATATGCACCTCTGAGTCCTTGAAAGAGTGTCCCTTTTCTTTGAGATGAAGAATAACTGCTGAGTTATGTCCTGATGTGGTCGCCCTCCTGTGCTGGGACATGGGTTTGCAATATGGTTGTTTGGTCTCCCCAATATACAGATCTGACCACTCTTTACTGCATTGTACTGCATAGACCACATTGTTGAAGTTTTTCCTTGGAATTTTTGCCCTTGGGATGAGCCAACCTCTGTCTGAGTGTGTTGCCCAGTTTGAAGTAAACTGGAATGTTGTGTTTGCTGAAATTCCGTAGTTTCTCAGATACATCGGGCACCACCATGTGTCTCCTCTTGTTGTTACCTTTTGTGATGTGTTTTGTAGTGGTCACGTTATTCTGCCTTTTCCCTGTTTTGCTGAAGGTCCAGGTGAGGTAGCCACAAGTTTTCATGGACCGTCCCTGTGTGTGTTCCTTTTCTTTCCCCTCTGTACTGGATGGGATGCTGCATGCCCAGTGTTGAAGGAGTTCCTGATGACACTGAGTTTGTGTTCTAGTGGGTGGTGAGTGAAAGAGTAGGTACTGGTCAGTAAGTCTGGGTAGACCTCTGTGTCAAGGTCTCCATTTTCCCCAACAGATACCTTGCAGTCCAAGAAAGGCAGTTTTCCATCCTTGGTGAATTTGATCTAGTTGTTGGCTGAATTGAAACCAGTGCCTTGGCTTTGTCCCTCTAAACGAGATTTATGCTTGTTTCTATGGTTTCCATGTAGAAGTTTGCAACAATGGGTGAAACTGGGGAGCCCATAGCACAGCCACAGTTTGTAGAATTCCCTGCTGTACCTGAAATATGTGGTGTTGAGGCACAGTTCCAATAGTAAGTGAACCTGGTCTGGGGTAAGAGCAGTTCTGGTGTGTAGCATTTTGTCCTCCACTTAGTCTATTTCCAACTGTCTTCACCGCTTCTCTTGTGGGGATGCAGGTGAAGAGTGATGTGACAAATTAAACCATGGTTTTGTCTGGTTCCACCTTCAAGTCACTTATCTTCTCAGTGAAGTCTATGGAGTTATGAAAATAATGAGGGCTGTTTCCTACCATGGGAGAAAAATTGAAACAAGTTATTTAACAACAAAATTATTTTTCAAAGTTTTTTTTTTTAATTATTTTGCTTGGTTTGAATTCTATAAGAGTGGGTCCCGAGACCAGTTGAGAACCACTGCTGTAGATGTTTCACTATTTTGCTCTTGTAACTTCTGCTTGGATCTCTTTTTAGCCTCACATAGATTCCAGTGTCACTGAGTAGACTTTCCATTTTGGTGCGATACTCAGTTGTATTTAGCCGCTGCTGCTGGAGGTATAGTCATGTTGTCATCTTTGCTTAAAGAAGTGATGGTTTCATGACCTGGATGAATGAGAATCTTCTCAGACCTTTTGTTATTGTGTTTTTGTCTTCGAATGGGAAAAAACAAAGGTTTCTTACATATGTTGTAGCCAATGTGACATTTCCAGTATTGTACTCAGTATAAAGTATCATTCCAAACACATAAACATGAAGCCAGTGATTGTGTACACATACTCAGTGTGACATCTGGCTAATTCGACTATGGAC
This sequence comes from Paraplagusia blochii, assembly GCA_016785265.1. Taxonomy (NCBI): domain Eukaryota; kingdom Metazoa; phylum Chordata; class Actinopteri; order Pleuronectiformes; family Cynoglossidae; genus Paraplagusia; species Paraplagusia blochii. Next base: position 4,463 of record JAFBJS010054190.1, on the reverse strand, counting down.
AATATGTTGACATATGCTGAATGTAAGCTGTTTCTGATTGATACAGTGTGTTCCCCTCATGTCCTCTAACCCAGCCACTAGGGAGCACAAGCCAGAGTTTTTTTAGTGCAGGTCCCAAGCCCAGATAAATGGTGACGGTTTCGCCATTTGAGGAAGGGCATCCGGCGTAAAAAACATTTTGCCAAATCTATGATGCGAGACAACAAAAAGGAAATTGTTGACTCGCTGTGGCAACCCTTGAAAAACGGTATAAGCCGAAAGAAGAAGAAGAAGTTCCCCTCATGATCTCTACTGTTCAGTTTTTCAGTCATAGTGCTGCAGTGTTGCGTTCTGCATCATTACACTGACGTGTTCCATTCACACTTGTCAGAATGTGGACTTCAAACACTTTCTGATCCTGGTTTCCTTAGATAAGTCATCTCATTCTATTTGGACTTATTATATCTGTGAAATCAACCGATCTGATCCGTTACCTCTGTCTTCGCTGACGTAATTCTCTCACTGCTCCGCAAAGACTCTTTATCTCTTATCTCATTAACTTCAAATCACTTTCATCTTCTAAGGGAGGTGAGGGTTAGCTTTGAGATTCAATATATATACATATATAGTCATCCCTCTCCTGATACGGTAGTTCTATTCCAAGACTCACCACCAGAAGTGAAAAATTAGAGGCAATATTTTTTTTTTTTTCATCATTATTTCCCAAATTAATAAATCCTCAACCACAGTTTGAATTGATGTCGTTGCTGGGAAAAGTAAATGAGAGATAATGATAATATCAAATAATCCAGTTTGGGTTGCACCTAGCCTTAGTTTGCCCAGGCCTGAGGTAGACATCAAGTACAAATTGTATGCTTGCTTATACATGTCGTCTTGGTAACCAAAACATAAAAATCATCTGCAAAGATTGGTTTAAGAAAATTACAATATTAGAGAGCAAAATGGCATCAGCGATGTAGAGAGGAAACACTGTATACAAATATATACATATATATGTGTGTGTGTGTGTGTGTGAGAGAGAGAGAGTGTATATATATATATAATATATCTATTCATAAATACATTGGACAATGATGTTTGAAAATGACATTGTGATCTGCAGTGAGATTAGGCAACGACTAAAAGAGAACCTAAAAAGGTGGAGGTTTGCTCTAGAGCAGCGGTGTCAAACTGGTTCCACAAAGGGCCGGTGTGGCTGCAGGTTTTTGCACACCTGACTTTAATTTTCAATCAACTGATCTGAGTCTCCAGACAGCTGATTGGGCGACTAGTTTGCACTGGATAGGTTGGAACAAAAACCTGCAGCCACACCGGCCCTCGAGGAAAGAGTTTGACACCCCTGCTCTGGAGAGAATATGATAATAATGAGGGTTAGTCATTGAAAGACAGAGTGCCTAAGTGTGATTGAAAGAGAGAATCGTGGAATGGTGAGTTTACAAGGAGCAGAGGTGGAGACGGTGCAGAAGTTCAGATAGTTAGGATCAGCAGCAGTGGAGCAGTGTGTAAGGGAGGACATGAATACAGTACAGGCAGGATGGAACCACTGGAGAAAAGAGTCAGGAGTGATTTGTGATAGGAGAGTGTCAACTAAAGTGAAGGGAAAACTGGTCCTTGTCTGTTGTTGTCAGTCACAGACCAACCCTGGTCACTCACAGACCAACACTGACCAACCCTGGTCACTCACTGACCAACATCTGGTCCTCACCAGGCGGCGGGTCCTGAACATCTCCAGTGGGATTGAAGAGGTGGGCTCCATACAGTGGGAACTCGCTCTCTGCCTACTTCTGGCTTGGACTATCTGCTATTTCTGTGTGTGGAAGGGAGTGAGATCCACTGGAAAGGTAGAGATGATTCACACTCAACCCTAAAATATGATGTGGATTTTACCTTTGACCCCTTCCCTGCTTGTCTTCCTTTCTGGCCCAGGCAGCCTACTTTACAGCCACCTTTCCTTTCCTCATGTTGGCCGTGCTGTTGGTCCGGGGAATGACGCTCCCCGGTGCCATGGAGGGCATTAAGTTCTACCTTCAGCCTGATCCCAGCAGACTGGCTGACCCTCAGGTACTGGGCAAGATTCCATAAATCCATATTAATGTCAACAGGTGATAAATAAAAAACTTGATGCTCTTTGGCAGGTTTGGATGGATGCTGGAACACAGATATTTTATTCCTATGCCATATGTCTTGGCTGTCTGACCACACTGGGGAGCTACAACCACTACCACAACAACTGCTACAAGTATGACCACCTTCCTACATTTAGGTTTGGTGACTGAATGTTTGAGAGCTGCCATTTATGAGCGCACAATCAAATAAATTGTACAATCACCAGTCACCAAACTTTGCTAGATTTACGAGCAAGCATCAGGTTATGACTGCAAATCCGAGCTCCTACTGATCCCAGGTCAGAGCCATCAGCTCCATCCTCTGTCTCACTCTCTCAGTGAGATGTGTGAGAAAGTTAAACACTGGAATGACCAAGGCGGTCATTTCAAAGGTTCAGGAAATATATACATATATTCATTTGTCAAATAAAATAATCCAATCACCGTCACGGATCACACGCGAAGAATGTTGCTGTTTTATCTCAATAGTGACATGTGACTCCTTGACTTGATCTCCAGTGTTAGTATGGCATTGAATTAAATTGATGATAATGACACACCTGAGGAGAGATTTTATGCTTTAGGTTCTTTGAGAACCAGATCCAGATCCTGATAAACGAGTGTCCACCTCATTTAGGCAGCAGCAGCAGCAGTGGTGGACACAATGTGGCTGTTCAGGGCTAAGATAATGTGAATATCATACATGTCAACAATTCTGTGTCTTGAAGTTATTTTGAAAATATTAATTAATTAATAAAAATACTTTCATTTAGGAATGAATCATGGTTAATTTTTGTTTTATAATAAAGCAGACATTTTAATAGTTGTAAGATCATTCTGGTATTTATTTTTTGTTAAATAAATAGAATTTATCCTATATAAACCCAAATTCAAATATTACTATAATGTATATGTATATAATGTATAATCAATATCTTTATTTGAGCTGTTTAGATAGAGAGAGAACTCCCATTTAATTTATTTATGGTGTATATTTTCGAGGCTGGAACAAATGAATTGTTTTTTTAGTTATTGTGTGTAAAAATGTGAGACGGATAAACAGGTATCCCGAAGAACCACTGTATTCTTTTTCTATTTATGTTTTCTAGTTTTAATCAAAACAAAAAAACACCCAATGTTAAATAGAATAGAATAGTCCTTTATTGTCTTTGTACCTTGGGGGCTACAACGAAATTGAGGGAACACAGAAAATTTAAAATAAGCAAAGCATAACATTTGTAAATAAAGGAGGTAATAAAAAAAAACAAAATAAAAACTTATATTATGTAAATATTTCAAGGGCGAGTCAAACATTTGGGCTGCTGGTCCAAAAAGTGGTCCATTAGTGTGTTCGATCCATAGCCGCCCAGACTCTGATGACTCTCTGGGTGGTCTGTCTTTGCAGGGACTCCTTCTACCTCTGTCTCATAAACAGTGGAACCAGCTTCCTATCTGGCTTTGCCATCTTCTCAGTTCTGGGCTACATGTCCCAGAAACAGGGAGTGGACATTTCTACTGTAGCTGAGTCAGGTGTGTTGCTAAACTGTGCATGTTTACCCGCACACTTTGTTTAGGCATTCTTTTTTGCTAAATGTATGTTTTTGTTCGTTGTCTTTGTTGTCTTGAACATTGTCTTCGTCTATATAGCTCTCACACCCTCGGTCCATTGCTGGGTTTATACTTATATATACAGTATATACATATATATGTATGTATATTTCTTAGACTATAAATAACTATTTTTCCATGATAGAAATAGGCATTTACACCTTTTCTATTGCAAGAAATAACCTGTATGTACAACATTTGTGAAGTTTCGTTAGGTTTTATGCTATATTATAGGGATATATGCTCTCCATAAAAAGCACACCATACATATCTATTGTATACACAGGGTATGTATGTATATATTTACATATTTATATATAAACATATATTTAAATATATATATGTATAGTGTATAAATGAATTTACGTATATATGTATTTAAATATATACGTGTGTATAACTATAAGTATATTTCTATGCATATATTTATGCATATGTATAGAATAAATGTATTATATACTTTGTATACCATTTTGTATGTATACAGTATATATATATTTTTATATATATATATATTATATAGTGTAAATTTGCACATTTGCCAAATATTCCCTTTTTTTACATTGAACACACAGTTTTATATTTAGAGTTTTTATTTTATTATTATTACTTTATTATCATTATTTTTATATTTACAGAATACATAGAAAAGAAAAACTATATGTATGTACATGCATGTATATATACTGTATGTCTATATATATGTTCATATATAATGAAAATGACAAGTTCTATTCAAATCTATTTATA
>JAFBJS010053697.1:0-35022 GCA_016785265.1 Paraplagusia blochii | reverse complement strand
TTGGCTGGAAACCCTGAAGGTTCTGAGATCAGATCCACTCCATTCCCAGGTCAACGAAGGAACTGGTGGTGGATTTTTGGAGGAAAAATCATTCTCCTCCGACAGCGGTGAACATCCAGGACGTGGACATTGAGATGGTGACATCTTCAAATACCTGGATGTTCACATGAACAACAAACTGGACTGGACTGGACTGGACTGGTCTGGTCTGGTCCTGCTGCTGCCCTCTACAGGAAGGGTCAGAGCAGACTCTACCTGCTGACCTGAGACTAAGGTCTTTTGGAGTGAAGGGAGAACTCCTCAAGACCTTCTGTGACTCAGTTGTGGCATCGACCATCTTTTATGGAATGATCTGCTGGGGCAGCAGCTGGACAGACTGATTAAAAAGCCAGCTCTGTCCTTGGATGTGGTGGGACAAAGGAGAATGGTTCCACCAAACGATCATCTCTGATGGACAGTTCCTCCAACAAACCAGACTCAACATCTGTACATTGTATTTTTTTTTTCATCTATTTTTCTTTGTCAATGTCAATGTCCCCATGTGGGACAAATAAAGGATTCTAATATCGCCCCCTGTGGGTGCACTGTGGTACAGCACACTGTCGTTTTCTCAAACAGTCAAAGAGAAAAAGTTGACGTCAAATCATTGATGTGTTTTTGTCACTGATGACGTCACATGACACTCCATCATTCACACTGACGTCAGGTTCCTCCGTTCCCACGGCGTGGGGTCGACTCACCCCTGACTCACCCCTGGCCTTGGTTTGACTGGGAGCGTGTCCACATCTGTCCTCTCTGAGGACACAGGACCAAACACTGCTCCACCGCAATCAAAAAGGGATTAATCCTCATCAGAGCAGAGGGCGCCGCCGCCGCCGCCGCCGTGACCGGGTGTTTGTCAGAGAGTGACAGGAGGAGAAGGTCACAGCCTGGAGCTCCTCTCCTCCTCCTCCTTCCCTGGGTTCATCAGGTTTTAATGAGGAGGAGTCAGCTCCACCCAAAGAACACAGTTCCACTGAGGGAACAGTTCAGTAGTGAGTGACAGAGACCATGCACTGGAGGCCTGGTACCACCAGATGGAGCTATCTCACCGTCAACAATGACCACGGCTGTTGATGACGTCAGACACCCGTGGTAAAGTGGAGGATGTGCTCACCTGCATCAGTTCGTCTTCGGCTCCGTCTTCATCCTGACTCTGTGAGGAGAAAAGGTCGGAACCATCGTCACTGGACCTGGACCTGGTCCAGTCTGGATCTGGACCTTACTGGACCAGGTCCAGGACCAGGTCCAGGTCCAGTCTGGACCTGGACCTGGACCAGTCTGGATCTGGACCTGGTCCACAGCAAGAACAGGAAGAGGAAGAACCTCCTACCTTCAGGTCTTCCATGTTCTTATGAGGAGAGGAAAGGTTTAGCACTTTGGTCTGGAGCTCCTCCACTCTGAGGCCCAGAGAACGTTTCTCCTTTTTCAACTCCTGGATCAGCCTGAGGGGAGAGAGGAGGAGAAGGAGGAGGAGAAGGAGGAGGAGAAGGAGATGAGTGTGGACCCTGAGGACGTCCAGCAGGTCTCTACTCTGAGTGCTATGGCCTTCTCACCGCTCCTTCTCTGCCAGTGCTTGCTGGGTAAAGAGCCCAGGTGAGTCTCCACCCTCCTCCAGCCGCTCCACCATCTCCCTCTCCAGAGCCAGGCAGCGCTGGGACTCGGAGTCGGCCACGGACGCCAGGCGTTCGGCCTCTCCTCGAGCTAACTCCGCCTCCTGGACGAAGGAAAGACAGAGACTCAGACTGGACAACTGACCCAGGTCTCCTTCTCAACCCTGCGGCGTTGAACCTCCACCTGCTGCAGCCGCTGAACTTTGCTCTCCAGGATTTCCTGCATGTGGCTGATCTCCACCTGTCGCTCTGCCAGGTGGCGCTGCAGCTCCGCTTCATTCTGATTGGTCAAGTTGTCGGCCGTTAGCCTGAGGAAATACATAGTCGTGGATTAGACATTCAACTTCCTGTTTTGGACATGTGACTTCCTGTTTGGGACCAACGCTGACCTTCTACTTTTTTTATGCTACTGCTGCTACAACTCTATCTCCCCGCCCCCTCTGCCCCCCCGCCACAGACAGCTGAGCCACAGACAGCTGCTGCTCCTCCTCCTCCTCCTCCTCCTCCTCTGCTGCTCCCCTGTCTCCCCCTGATCCCTCACCTCTGGCCCAGACTGTGGACCGAGTTCTGAGGTCAGATCTGTGCAGGACGTGAAGGACGTGAACTTACACAGCCTTGTCCAGGAGCTTCTGTTTGTCCTCCAGCTCCTGCTTCAAGCTCTCTACTGCCACCTTCAGTTCAATGTTCTGTAACAGAAAAACATTATTTCACCCTTTGATCAGTGAAGACAATTCAGAGAAGAAACAAAAACCTGTTTATGTCCAGTAAGTGTTGGTCAGTCTGTCGGTCAGTGTCTTCTGTCTGTTGTCCTGCAGACTCACGTGCTGCTGACTCTGGATCTCAGGGTTTATAAATAGACCCTGTTGACTTGAACACCTGCCTTATCTGCCCTCCACCCAGCAACACCACCAACACTTTTACCCACAGGGTTCTGGACAGGACAGATCTGGACAGGACAGATCTGGACACTGCTGCTGCTGCTGTTGTTCACGTGCAGCTCTTTGACCACAGTAGATCAGGTGACCAGTCAGTGACCCACAGAGACACTGACTGACAGTTTGTGTTGGTGCAGCTCACAGTGACTCTGACTTCAGTCTGAGGTTCATCACCTTCTCACTTTTCTTCTGATTGTGGAGGAAACAGACACAGCTGCAGGACCAGAGCCTCCGTCCACTCCACCATTCTCTCCACCATTCTCTCCACCATTCTCTCCACGCTTTCACTCACCCTCTTGTGCACGTCATCGCTGCTCTCCTCAAACTTCTGCTGGATCTTCTCCTCCAGGAAGTAGATCCTGAGCTTCAGGCTGAAGTTCTCCTTCTTCAGGTCATTCAGGTGCTGCGAGATGGTGCGATAACCACGGAAAGTGCAGTTAGACATGGTAGGGGGCAGCACCTCCTCCACTGGGGCCCTGCAGCCCCACATCTACGCCCACATGGTGGAGGGCTCAGCAGAAGGAGAACAAAACCAAAAGTCCAAAAGTCTAGATCTGCTGCTGGTCTGTGAACCGAGTGACTGAGTGAAGACCACCACAGACTGAGTGAAGACCACCACAGACTGAGTGAAGACCACCACAGACTGAGTGAAGACCACCACAGGGGAGACTGGGGGGTGAGGAGGGGGAGGGGGGGCAGGAGGAGTGAGGGTTAGGGGGAGGAGAGTTTCTTTTTTTACCATGTGACAGTCATGTCAGGAATCTGGAGACTGAGTCTGTGTGTGTGTGTGTGTGTGTGTGTGTGTGTGTGTGTGTGTGTGTGTGTGTGTGTGTGTGTGTGTGTGTGTGTGTGTGTGTGTGTGTGTGTGTGTGTGTGTGTGAGAGAGACGTTGACAACAGATCCATGTGATCTTTACTATATTGACATGTATCTGGTCCAGGAGGAGAACCTGGAGCTCCAACACCAAAGACAAGGCCAAAATGTTGATTCATTCTTCTCCGTGACCTCCGTCACCTTCTCTCAGGGGCAGAAGTCTCCTCCACTGCCACCCAAATCACACTGCTCCATACAGGCCGCCCTCCAGTGGCCAACAACAAGAATCACAATGATCCTGTTTTCACCAAGTCAGTTGGATTCTGGGAGGTTTCCTTGGAGCAGCAGATCAAAGTAGGAGAAGAAGAAGAAAAAACAAGAAGAAGAAGAAGAAGAAGAAGAAGAAAACTGTTGTGCCCCCCCCCCTCCTCTGTGGACTCTTCTAAATGAGGTCCGTGACACTGGTGTTCCCAGACGCCAGTGATTTTCCGACGTCCCCTGTCCCACAGCTCTGTCCGTTCACACGCAGCCGTGTTGTGTTTCCATGGCGACGCGGCTCCAGGTTCCAGAGCCGAGGCTGGAACTGGATGTTTGCGTGTGATGGCGTCGCTGGCACAGCTGGACTTTTTTTCCCCGACTTTTCCCGGTAACTGGAGCTCCTTGATGCCAGCGAGCCTGACATTTTCCAGTCCCCGCTCCGTGGCGCTGCCAAGCCCATAATGCAGTTCTGCAGGCGAAACGTCTGATTGTGTTTACTGTAGCGCCACGGTCCACGGTTAGAAATCATCATTTGTAAACCTCGTTAACTCATCAAGAGGGCCACTAAAAATATCCCCAGGAGCTGATTAGCCCCGCAGACCAGCCGGGCCCAGCTGCTCCACCCGGCCTCCACTCAGGCTCCACCCGGGCTCCTCGGCCCAAACAGAACTTTCGCTTCTGTCCCAGAGTCAGATGAAAATCATGGCCAATGTGAGCGAGCAGCGGTCGGGATGTGGTTAGTTAGGACCTGGGAGCGGGAGGAAACAATTAGCCACGCTCATGACAGGAACCGAAACGGGCCGGCGCTGAGGACCGGTGGAACCAGGGTGGAACCGCAGGGCGCAGGTTCCTGTTAAGTCCAACTTGGCCTCATTTCTTGGAGCTGAAGCTGTTGTTTCCAACCCTGAGAGACGTTGGTTCAGAACCTGGTGATCCTGGAGAATTAACTCCAGGAAGACATTGAGGACAGGACAGGACAGGACAGGACAGGACAGAACAGGACAGGACAGAACAGGACAGGAGCCCACATGTTCACTGGAGCTAATCTGATCTGATGAAAGAAAGATCGTTGTCAACAACATATATATACAGTATATATATATATATATTTCCATGTATGCATCTTCTTCTTTTCACTCTTCGGTCTAACAATGGAGGAGGTCCAGTTCTTCAGGATGATCTCTGCAGACGTTCTCTCCTGGTCTGAGGTTTTTTCCAAAGTGTCTCAGCAGGAGAAGATCCTGGAGTCTGAACAGCAGTGTCTTCCTCTCGTCTTCTACGTTCTGATGGAGCTGTGACTGATGGAGGACAGTGTGTTACCAGGTGGAGTTCCCAGCTGAAGTGTGTGTGTGTGTCCGTGTGTGAGTGTGTGTGTGTGTGTCCGTGTGTGTTTTGGAAGTTTTGTGTTCAGACTCATCAGCACATCAACCAAGAGATTGGAAATGGAAAGAACCAGCTGTGAAACCACGGTGTCTCACACACACACACACACACACACACACACACACACACACACACACCTCGTGTGAACCAGTATGTTTGACTGGAACCACATCTGGATCACAACGGCAAATTGTTTTCAGGTCCGCCCAGTAGGGGGCGACAAAGAACTTTGGAATATTTGCTCATTTAAGGGAAACGTTCATTACAACAGTCAGGTGATTTAATAGAAATAGAATGACGTCAACAACAACAACAACAACAACAACAACAACAACAACAACAACAACAACAACAACTAGAACCAACAAAATGCTGATTCTCAGCAGCTGTTGAGATGTTGTGTTCTCGACCACAGCTGAAGCTCCTCGTTCTCCTCCAAACATCTCCAAGAACCAGGTTCCTGTTAAAGCAGAGAATCACCGCCAGACTGGACCAGAACGTCCATGTCCCACACAAACCCCGGTGTGTTCTGAGATCTGACACAGTTCATGTTCATGTCCGTGTTCTCCGGGTTAGAACCACCGGGTTTTCTTCAATGATGCCAGAAGAACACGGAGCAGAACAGGTTCTGGATCTCTATAACAGAACACACCGAGTCCAGACACCAGAACACGACCCAGAGCTGAAAGCAGAACCTTCCGAGTCCAGATGTGTGTTACTGAGATGGGAACGCTTAGGGAACGTTCTTTTCCCAAATCAGAAAAAAAAAAAAACTGAGGTCACAGAATAAAAGGATCAAATGTCCTGGGACAGATGATGTCATCGTTGGAACTGTCCTACACAGAAACACTGTTAGTGGTGGAACCAGAACCAGAACCAGACCTGGACAAATCCAGATGAACTGGTTGGTACTGATTCCCAAAGTTCAGTGATCTGCTGTCTGTTCCCCTGGAGCTCCAGAATCCTGACCTCAGGACTGATCCAGGATCAGAGGAACCAGGCTGAGGTCCAGGAGAGGAAGAGGAGGAAGCCTGATACTCCCAGAGAGGAGGCAGAGGGGGGGGGCATGGGGGGAGGGAGAGGAGGGGGAGGAAGGAGAGAGGAGGGAGAGGAGAGGAGAGGAGAGAGGAGGGAGCAGGTTCTGCTATCAGATTCCTGTCAGAACCACAGACACAACTGCCCTGACCACTGGAGGTGGACTGACTGTCCTGTGTCAGTTCTGGTCCAGACCAGGGAGTCCTGGTTCCTCCAGGCTTTTCTCAGACTCATACATAAGTCTGGGATTTAACCCTTCAACCTGCTGTGAACACTGAGCCAACACCTCCTCCCACCTCCTCCATTCAGAGGTGTGAAGACTGAGAGTCGGCCAGACAGGAAATGACCTCATCCACACAGCGAACCAATCCGAGGTTGGCGTCGACATGATACACTCTGAGCCGCAAATCAATTCTGACCTGAGATCAGTGACGGGAAAACAGGATGAAAGAAGGAGAAGGTGAGAAACAGGAAGGAGATCCAGTGTCCAGCCACAGCTCCATCGCCTCATCCTCATCATCTCCATGTCTCCAGCCTCGTGTTGGACCTCGGTCCTCCTGGGGTCTGACCCTGGTGTTGGCAGTGAGGCTGGAAAGACCGGATCAGTCCAGACCTGGACCAGGAACACTAATCTGCAGTGACTCGGTGGAGACGCCAGATCTAATCAGTGGACGTCAACGCGCTGGAAGACGAGGAACGCAGATAAACACAGATCATGGGCCCAGATGATCAGAGGTACCAGGTCCTGCAGCCGAACCAGTACCTGTTCTCAGCCCAGCAGTTCATGTCAACGCTGATAAACATGTTACGGCCGGAGCTCCGTGTTCTGGTCACGGCCCAAAAGGCCCAGTTTTCCCATGGACGTGTTTCAAAGGCAGTGGAGCGGGTCTGGGTCTGGGTCTGGGTCTGGGTCTGGGTCTGTTTACTGCACATCATCCAAATTAGGGGATCCAGTTCTGCCCCAAAAACCTGAGCCGCTGCCAACTGTCATGGCCGACCCTGCGTGTAGGCAGGAAGTGAAACACGTTTCTGACCCTGGTTCTGCAGGAGAAGAAGCTCCAAAACAAACCCAACGCTGCAGAACCACAGACACAGACACAGACGGTGGACGGTCACCTGTGAGAAATGTCCTCTTCCACAGTCAATGTCACTGCAGCCTGAGTCAAGTCACTCACAGTAGCAGTTCACACATTCCTCCACTAGATGGCAGCACAACAGAGAAGTGAACAGAGAAAATGGTTCAATGGTTCAAAGAGGAAGAACAAACATGTCAGTGTTTATTAAAAGTTTGGACTGAAAACCATGACAACAACCACAACAACAACAACAACAACAACAACAACAACAACAACTACTACTACTACTACTACTACTACGACAAACAAACAACAACCACCACCACCACCACAACAACAACAACAACAACAACCACCACCACAACAACAACCACCACCACAACAACAACAACAACAACAACAACAAGAACCACAACCACCACCACAAAAACAACAACAACAACCACAACAACAACAACAACAACAACAACAACAAGAACCACAACAACAACCACAACAACAACAACAACAACAACTACGACAAACAAACAACAACCACAACAACAACAAGAACCACAACCACAACAACAACAACCACAACAACAACAACCACAACAACAACCACAACAACAACAACCACCACAACAACAACAACAACAACAACAACAACCACCACCACAACAACAACAACCACCACCACAACAACAACAACCACCACCACAACAACAACAACCACAACAACAACAACAACAACAACCACCACAACAACAACAACAACAACAAGAACCACAACCACCACAACAACAACAACCACAACAACAACAACAACAACAAGAACCACAACCACCACAACAACAACCACAACAACAACAACAACTACGACAAACAAACAACAACCACAACAACAACAAGAACCACAACCACAACAACAACAACCACAACAACAACCACAACAACAACCACAACAACAACAACAGCCACAACAACAACAACAACCACAACAACAAGAACCACCACAACAATAACCACAACAACAAGAACCACAACCACAACAACAACCACCAAAACAACAACCACAACAACAACCACAACAACAACAACAACCACAACAACAAGAACCACCACAACAATAACCACAACAACAAGAACCACAACCACAACAACAACCACCAAAACAACAACCACAACAACAACAACAACCTCAGTAGCTGTGCAGCTGTTTCTCCTCGGCCTCCGTTTCCTTTCACAGTTCCACCAACGGAGCCTGTGCCGCAGCTTGAGCACCGGGGATGTCCGATGTCTGAATACTTTTTGTCCATTTCTCCAAAGATTGAACTTTCAACACCGATGTCCCCAATCACACACATCTGTAGACATTTGTCCACCAAACCTGAGGAGACGTCCAATATAAATCGTCCCTTCATAACAAAGAGTACAGATGCCACACCCCCTCCACCCCTACCCCCACCCACGCTCAGTACTGGATGGCTGTCCTCGTCTCTGTTGTCTGTGGACAGGTATCAAAGGGACAGGGAGCGGGGCCCCGGGGCCCGGGGGTCCTGGCTGCACTGAACCATCAGTGGGCAGGATGAGGAGAGACTGTATAATGAGACGGGGGGGCTGGAGGTGGGACTGATGATGTAATGTGATGGAGGACGGAGCAGGAGAGACCAGAGGAGTCTTCATCAAACACACCAGGCACGACAGACAGAACCAGAACCAGAACCAGAACCAGAACCAGAGAAGACCTGAAGGAGGAGTATAAATAATGTTCTATCCATCCAGACCAGACCAGACCAGAATCTTTAGAGGAGAAGAAAATCAGAGACATTGATGAATAAAGTTTGATCAATGATCCCAGAGACTGATGTGGAGACTGATGTGGAGACTGAGGTGGAGACTGAGGTGGAGACTGATGTGGAGACTGAGGTGGAGACTCAGATGATCATCAGTTTACCTTCAGCCAGTGATGGTCTGAAGGGATGATGATGTCACAGTATCTCCACTCTACGTTTCTCCGACAAATTCCATGAATGTTCATCTGCTTCCATTCAGACCTCTGTAAACAGCTGTAATTGGCTCAGTATTTACTAACAGTGTTGGGCCGGACTGGACCGGTCTGATCCGGGCCAGGCTCCACTCAGCCTGACTGTGTCCTGCAGAAACCAAGGCCTCTGTCAAGAGGTTCCACATCCAGAAGGTCCTCATCCAGCCAGAACTCTGCTGGAACTACAGTTTGAACCCTAACCCTGACTGTTCTTCTTCACCACAGACATCTCCTCTGGGACAACCACTCAACATCTAGAGTTCCTTCTGACATCAACCAGGAACTGATGGTGTTTATCAGAGGAGGAAGGAAAGGTCTTTCAACTCCAGGAAGAAAAAGAAGAAGAAGAAGGAGAAGAAGGAGAAGAAGAAGAAGGAGAAGAAGAAGGAGAAGAAGAAGAAGAAGGAGAAGAAGAAGGAGAAGAAGGAGAAGGAGAAGAAGGAGAAGAAGGAGAAGGAGAAGAAGAAGGAGAAGAAGAAGAAGAAGGAGGAGAAGGAGAAGAAGGAGAAGAATGAGGAGAAGAAGGGGAAGAAGTCCAGTTGATACAACTAAACTGGGTGGGGGCAGATTAGGGAACATTTTAACTCAACAGTTACCCTCCATGAGTGACACCCTGATCAAGTCAACGTGTCTTCACTGACCCAGAGAGGAGGACAGATCCACCGCTCAGGCCCGGGACCAATTAACATCAGCCTCTGACTGAGCCTCTGAGCCAATCAGAAGCTCCGACCGTGTCCAGATGATGGCGCTGGTGCTCAACAGTCAAACTACAGCCTGTCCACTCAGTTTAGTTTGGACAATCAACTGGACCTGAGTTTCCAGTCAGTTATATGAAGATAAATAATGTGAAGACAAACGTCTGGACTCATCTCTACTTTTCACTTGGACTGTTTTCACCTGTTGAGGGACAACCTTCAACCTTCAACCTTCAACCTTCACCTATGGACCAACCTCATTCATTCTTTGAAAATGTCACCTGATTTACTACAAAGATTCATGGGAGGAATTAAAACCTCGAGGCTCCACAGCAGAGGAAGTGACATCATCAAGTCTGCAGGAAGTGTCAGTGACAGATCTAACCTCCGCTCAGACTCCAACCAGTATCAACTGGACAGAAGCAGGTCAGACTCCTCCTCCTCCTACTCCTCGTCCTCCTTCAGGACCAATCAGAGGCAGCGATGTCACAGCCTGACAGCGTTCACTGACCTGAGCTCTGAAGGCCACAGAGGAGGAGGAAGAGGAAGAGGAAGACCACATGACCTCCACCACCCCCACCCGTCTCCCTGCTGCCTTTGCTGCCCCCTACTTTCGTGGCACATGTGTCTTTTGTGGACAGCGAGGAAGGACAGAATGACAGATTACTAATCCTAATTTGTCCTGAGGTTTTAATGGACAGATTTATATAACCCTAACCCCCACCCCACCCCCCGTCCCCCGTCCTGCCCCCCCTCCGGCTCCATCTATCAATCCAAGTGTCTCTGTGGTTGCTTCATATTCACAGTTGGAGGATTTTTGCTGCCGACTAATAAAGGCCATTTGTGAGACGGCCGTTGTGATTGGACCATTTGTCTCCGTCTTCAGAAACCTCAGGCTGATGGAGTCGAGGTGGAGCAGACCAGAGGTTTGGACCAGATCGATGGGTTCAATGATCCTGATGCTTCAGTTAAGATCTGAGCTCCTGCTGTCAGAAAGGGTTCCGGCGGCGGCAGAGGCGGGTCAACAATCACATGACCACACGCCACGGCCCTGAGCCCTGACCAGGCGTCCTACACTTCGCTCTCCACCACCCTGATAAGGACAACAGTGGACAGTGGACTGGTCCTCACCTTCAGCAGTCGGACTGGAGACCAACACCTTGACTTCATCTGATCTGGATCCATGACCACGTGGTTCTGACTCAACAATCTCATCAGTCCTTCTAGTGAAGCCAAAGTTCCCAAAGCACTGGTTCTTCTGGTGTTTGGAGCAAAGGTTCAGTGGATGCGTCCTTGTGGGCACCAGAACCACAGTTTGAGAACCGCACCTTCACCTTGTCTTGAAGACCACCACGGCCCAGTCCTGAGTTCTTCACCCGCGGTCCAACGTTATGTCAGCAACAAAAATGCAGCAGGCAGAACCAACAGAACCAGAACCAGAACTGGTTGGAGGATCATTGAAGTGTTCTCCATCCAACCTCTACAGAACTACGTCCTGCCTGCAGTCACCTCCACCACCTGCTGTGGTGATCCAGTCCAGGACGTTCTGGATCACCACAGCAGAACAGGTTCTAACGATCCAATCAGAACTCGGGTGGTGACCATCACCAGAACCAGAACCAGAACCAGACACTGGTGACCAACGACACTGTAACAGTCCACGGACCTTCACAATGGAGGGGGCGGGGCCCACATGGAAGGACACGGAACCAGAACTCCTACCTGCTCGTAGTCTCTGAGGCTGTGCATCTGGAGCGTGGCTCCTCGGTCCATCAGTCCATCACCAGAAGAATCTGCACAGAAAAGGACAAAATGGACGTTAATAAAAAATCCAACCACTTTTTACAGACATGAAGGACGAGTTGGTGGAGAAGGAGCAGAGAAGAAGACAGATGTTTCTCCTCAGTGTGACCAAAACCACCAGTTTCCACTGCAGGAAGTGACCAGACTAGAACCTGGACCAGACTAGAACTGTAGCTGACCATCATCTGCTGCAGATCTTCATGTGAATCTTCTGACAGCGATGGACGGTGAAGAGACACCAAGAGCTTCATGGAGGTCGAACAAGAACATTTTGTTTCTGCTGAGTAGAAATCCAGTCCATGAGGAGTGATCTTCTTTCCTGGAGCAGAACCATAAACACCTCAGGAAGTTCTGCTGCTCCATTACAACCTCATTAACCCTGGATCTGAATGAGTCACACTCACAGAACCCGATCCAGATGAAACGGTTCCAGGAGCCTCAGGTGTTGGAGAGCAGAACTTCAGCTCTCACTCCTTCAGACCCAGGACCAATGGGTCTCCACAACAGAGTGTGTGTGATGGAGCGGGTCCAGCGGGCATCATGGCAGGAACCAGAACCTCTGACGGCTCTTCTCTAATTACACCACATTAAATATTATTAGGAAGCTGCTGTGAGATCTTCTGGATGGAAGCCACCGGGCCCAGATACAAGAACATGACACCACACGGAGAGGAATGAGGTTCTGGAGTCAGAACCCAAACACCTTCAGATGCTGCGTCGGTGAAGGAACCCAAGGTGTTCCAGACAAAACTGATCGGTGAAGGACGTTGGTGGTTCCAGAGTTCAGCGGTTAGCATAGCATCATCCACAACAGAGAGGGCAGAGAGTCCAGGGTTCGATTCCCAGAGGAACAACATGATGGTCGCGGTAGAAACTGCTGCTGCTGCTGCTGCTGAGACTCCATCACTGAGATCATCACACCTTCTCCATCATGTTCCATCAGAACTCTGTGACCCAGGCAGGTGTGAAGCTCTGGAACCCTCACCATGGCTAATCTCAATCCTAATCTCAATCCCAATCCTCACTCTTGGCCTGGACTCACCCTGAGGCTGAGGAGACTGTGAGGACGTGTGGTGGTCACACAGGAAGCTTCAGAGTTCTTCTTCACTGCACTGAAGTCCGTTCAACACAGCTGTGGGTTTCACTGCTGCCCCCTACGGTCAGTGTGTGGGTAGAGCATTTTTCTCTGCTGTTGTGACCAGCAACAACCCAGACCAGGTGAAGACAGTCCAGTCCAGTCCAGTCCAGTCCAGTCCAGTCCAGTCCAGTCTGGGTTCAGTGTTTAACAAACACAGCAGGCAGAGAAGGAAGGTCATGTGATCTGAGCCACACACACACACACACACACCCAGAGTACTGTATGGTGGCAGCAGCGTGTGTTTGTGTTTGTGGTCATAAGGTGGAACAGTGGTTTTGGCCACTGCCTTACAGCCAGACCCTGTGTGTGGGTTGGGGTCTGTGGGGTGGAAGGAGGAGGAGGAGGAGGAGAAGGAGGAGCTGGTACTCACCCATCGTGGGTCCGATGTTCTTGGGTCGGACCTGTGTCCCTGCAGCCCAGTATCTGAAAGGAGACAGAGACGTCAGTCCAGAGTCTTCACACACACCTCACTGTCCTCTCCTGTCCTGTCCTCTCCTGTCTGAGTCTGAGTGTGTGTGTGTGTGTGTGTTCTCCTCCTCCACACACCAACACACACACTCACACTCACACACCTCCTGATCTGAGGTCAGTTTTTCCTCCTCACCTACAGACGCTCCAGTCTGTGACTCAAACACCAGGGCTGAAAATAGGAGGAGGAGGAGGAGGAGGAGGAGGAGGAGAGGAGAAGAGAGGAGATCAGAGGAGAAGAGAGGAGATCAGAGGAGAAGAGAGGAGATCAGAGGAGAAGAGAGGAGATCAGAGGAGAAGAGAGGAGATCAGAGGAGAAGAGAGGAGATCAGAGGAGAAGAGAGGAGATCAGAGGAGAAGAGAGGAGATCAGAGGAGAAGAGAGGAGATCAGAGGAGAAGAGAGGAGATCAGAGGAGAAGAGAGGAGATCAGAGGAGAAGAGAGGAGATCAGAGGAGAAGAGAGGAGATCAGAGGAGAAGAGAGGAGATCAGAGGAGAAGAGAGGAGATCAGAGGAGAAGAGAGGAGATCAGAGGAGAAGAGAGGAGATCAGAGGAGAAGAGAGGAGATCAGAGGAGAAGAGAGGAGATCAGAGGAGAAGAGAGGAGATCAGAGGAGAAGAGAGGAGATCAGAGGAGAAGAGAGGAGATCAGAGGAGAAGAGAGGAGATCAGAGGAGAAGAGAGGAGATCAGAGGAGAAGAGAGGAGATCAGAGGAGAAGAGAGGAGATCAGAGGAGAAGAGAGGAGATCAGAGGAGAAGAGAGGAGATCAGAGGAGAAGAGAGGAGATCAGAGGAGAAGAGAGGAGATCAGAGGAGAAGAGAGGAGATCAGAGGAGAAGAGAGGAGATCAGAGGAGAAGAGAGGAGATCAGAGGAGAAGAGAGGAGATCAGAGGAGAAGAGAGGAGATCAGAGGAGAAGAGAGGAGATCAGAGGAGAAGAGAGGAGATCAGAGGAGAAGAGAGGAGATCAGAGGAGAAGAGAGGAGATCAGAGGAGAAGAGAGGAGATCAGAGGAGAAGAGAGGAGATCAGAGGAGAAGAGAGGAGATCAGAGGAGAAGAGAGGAGATCAGAGGAGAAGAGAGGAGATCAGAGGAGAAGAGAGGAGATCAGAGGAGAAGAGAGGAGATCAGAGGAGAAGAGAGGAGATCAGAGGAGAAGAGAGGAGATCAGAGGAGAAGAGAGGAGATCAGAGGAGAAGAGAGGAGATCAGAGGAGAAGAGAGGAGATCAGAGGAGAAGAGAGGAGATCAGAGGAGAAGAGAGGAGATCAGAGGAGAAGAGAGGAGATCAGAGGAGAAGAGAGGAGAAGATGGATGTTTGCTGATGACAGAACAATAACAGTCTCAGAGATACATCACTAACGACCCTAATGTTCCTGAACCTGGACCAGTTCATCTAAACACCAAATGGAACGTTCATGTCCATGTCCATGTCCACGTCCACGTTGATGTGGATCATGTTTGTTTTTCTTTTCTTCTTTTTCTTCTTCTTGTCTTCAGCCCAGTCTCCTGTCAGTGTCTCCAGGCCTTGAAGACATAATGTTGGGTTGGACAGTTTAATGAGAGGTTCAGTCCAATCACAGTCTGGACTCAGCTGCCAGACCAGAAGAAAGGCTTTATCTGGAACTCCAGCTGTCCACACATCAACCCCCCTGCTGGTCAGTGCCGGTCAGTGCAACAGTTTCTGTCCATGTCTCAATGTTGAAAACGCTGCTGCACCAAAGTGACTGTGTTGAAGAACCAGAGTCTGGTCCACGATTCAACCAGGTCTGTTGGACGACGTCAGAGGAAGAAGGACAAGACAAACGAACTCCAGAGTCCAAACCAAAGGAGGTCAACAACTAAAGAACAAAGACACGGACACAGACACGTCCACAGACACTGCAGCAGCTCAGAAGCCAAACAACCGTCCACCAGGATCTGGATCTGTTCAGAACCGTACCTTCCTCTGTAGAAGAACCCACTCATCTCAGCCGTGTCTTCAAAGTCAACGACATGAGCAGCAGCAGCAGCAGCAGCAGCAGCCGTCTCCCCCACCCAGCCTCAGGAAGTCCTCCTGCGTCTCCTGCGTCTCCTCACTCGCGCAGCGCGGCCGACCACAGTTCTCGGGCCGCCAGCGAGCCGAGCAGCCGGGTTTGACGTGGCAGGACGGGAGCAGAGAGGAGGTGAACACACACACACACACACACTCACACACTCACACACACAGACAGCATGAAAGAGGCGTCTGTTGGAGCCGACGCCGCTGAGCAGAACCAGGAGTTCCAGTCCTGAACCGTCAACTCTGTCTCTCTGTCTCTCACTCTTTCCTCAGCCTCAGGTGTTTTTTCCAGGCAGGGTGGGGCCCAGGCATGTGTGTTCATGTGAGCGCCCCCGCCCCCAGTCTGTGTGTCAGACATGTCGGGGCAGGTAGACCGGGCCTGGGAGACGGTTGGTCTGGGATCCTCCTGTAGACGGGACACGGGGTTGGACCCAGTTCACGGCCTACGCTCAGGTCCCTGTCAAAGCTGCGGCCCGCGGTTCTAAGTCCTTCAGTGTTCTCTCAGAGTCCAGGTTCTGACCAGAGAAGGTTCAGCCCTCACTTGAGTGACGGTGTCAAAAGATTCCAGGGAGTAGGACGTGGTGCAGGTCCAGGTCCAGGTCCAGGTCCAGAATAAGTCCAAACCACCCAGAAAAGTCACAAGGATTCTTGTCACCAACACCTGTAGGACCAGGAGGACCAGTGGCCGTTAAACCAGTGTGGGTCAACAACCCAGACCTGCGGGACCAGATGCCTGCCTCCACCCCCGCCCTCCACCCCCTCCGCCCCCTCCAGCAGCTGCTGCATGTGTGGAATGAGAGGCAGGAATGTGAAGAAGCTGAGGATCAAACACTGGTGTCAGACCTGGACTGGGTCAGAACTGAGGTTCTGGACGAGCCTCAACTGGCAGCAGAGCTACATCCTACCATTAGCCCAACCACACCCTCCTCCACCTCTGTCAGAGGACAAACTGCTGAGAGAAACTAAAGTGTTTTACATGATAACAAGCCTCCAACCACTAGGTGGCAGCAACTCATACATATGAACTATGCTTCTCAGTAGTTTGTCAATTCAGAGGGGAGGAGTTTAGTGGGGGGAGGGGGAGGTGAAAACAATTGCCCCCAGGGGGCGCAGGAGAGAAGAGGAGGTGAGGGAGAAGAAGGTCAGCGTGGTCTCCTGGGATGGAGAGTCAGGAACAGGAAGTCATGATGATCTTCATCACCAGTCCATCCAGACTGACAACTGACGGAGTTACCAGACAAACTGGGTCACAGTCCAGCCTTCATCATCAGCATCATCACCGTCATCCAACTGCTCTTCTCTGAGACCAGGACCAGGACCAGGACCAGGACCAGGTCCAGGTCTGGGACTGAAGTGGACCTTCCCTTCAGATGAAACTAGAAGCAGAACTTCTGGACCACATCTGCCCCCAGCTGGCCCTCGCTCCCCCTGCCCGGTGTTCCCTACCGTCTTCTTCACGGTCGCGTCCTCATCTGCGGGTCTGGGTCTCCTCCACCTCAGATCCAGGTCCTCGACCTCCACCGGGAAGCGTCCCACGTCCAGCCTCCAGCAGCAGCAGACATGTTGACGCCGCAGTCAGAGCGGTGGAGCAGAGTCAGAGAGATGATGATGATGATGAAGATGATGATGGTGATGATGATGATGCTGCTGCTCCCATTCCAGCTCATTGGCTGCCTGCACAGAGAGCCCACCCAGGCCCCTCCCCCCACGGCCAATAAAGTGTAGATTGGCTTTTAACACATAGTTGGAAACTACGTCCACCCCCGTCCTGTCCCCCGAACCACTGAGGGACATAAAGGGAGAATCCCTGTTGTCTCTGCTGGGGGAGGGGCAGGGGTGAGGAAAGTGCCTCTGCCTGGGGGGCCAGGAGGGGGTGGGGGGGTGAGACATCTATGGGGTAAATAGATGAGGGAGTCCCTGAAGTGAGGGCTGAGGTAATGACCCATATGTTGGACTCTGATGTCTCTGTGTCCCAGACTGGACAAACGAACCACGTCCTGATTGAACCCTTGTCTTTGTTTGTATATGAATATATTGAACAGGAGTGTTTGTCCATAGGAACAAACTCGTCCCATCTGTCCCCTACTGACCCACTGGACAGGACCAGGACTGAGGTGATTAGAGGGACAACACAGACAGGAAAAAGCTGGAGAAGACGGATTGACATGGTTTGGACTTGTGGACATACTGTTGTACTTTGTAGCTGTCACACTGTCCACTGACACTGGTCCAAAAGACATGGACCAGAGACCAGTACCACATCAAACACATGAAAGTGAGAAGAAGAAGAAGAAGAAGAAGAAGAAGAAGAAGAAGAAGAAGAAGAAGAAGAAGAAGAAGAATCACCTGTGAAGTCCTCAGCCTCTCTCCTCAGTCTTCTTCACTTTTCTCCTCTCTCTAACTCCGTTGCTCAAACATTGTCCCCTGGTGGCCAAATGCTGTACTGCAACCGTGTTGCAGGCATCAACCAGTACCACAACAAAAACAAGAAAGAGAGAAGAAGAAGAAGAAGAAGAAGAAGAAGAAGAAGAAGAAGAAGAAGAAGAAGAAGAAGAAGAATCACCTGTGAAGTCCTCAGCCTCTCTCCTCAGTCTTCTTCACTTTTCTCCTCTCTCTAACTCCGTTGCCCAAACATTGTCCCCTGGTGGCCAAATGCTGTACTGCAACCGTGTTGCAGGCATCAACATGGAGTCAGCACCAGTGGAAACAGTCAACAAAACATGGACCGGATCAGGACCTGGAGTCGATCAGTTGATTTTTCCAGACCTTTTATTATGAAACGTTTCAGTTTCATCACTTATTGTGAGGATCTATTGTAGTGAGTTCTAGCGCCACCTTCCTGTGTGAGTGTGTCAGTTCTGTCTGTTCATGTTTGAGTTGAGGTACTGACCAAAGAACTCAACATCCGTCAGAACCATCGGTCCAACACTGACCAGAAGAATACCAGGTGGTTCCTTAACACCACACATGTGTTACCCAGCTGTCTGGTCTGGTCCGGTCCAGTCCAGTCTAGTCCGGTCCAGAACACTGCTATGGTCAACATATTTTCAAAATCAAACCAGAACACCTTTTCTTCTGGTTCTACAGTTGATGGTTACACCTGGTCAGCTCCACTGGCTGGACTGTGGGTTGACCAGAGCTAGAGCTGCAGGACTGGTCTGTGGCCACTAGGGTTGGAAAGTTGTTGGAAACTTTTCATGGGAATAAATGGGAATAAATGAAGGAGTTGATGAGAATGAAACAGAATTTTCCAAATGTTTGGTGAAACTGAAATAAAGTGGGAGAAAATATATTGACTTATACACAAGAACGATTACAGCTGTGATGGAGTCAATAGTAAATACATCAGGTTACACACAGGTTAGATTTCATTGAAGAGGAAGCTCCCTCAAATGAGATGAAGGAGGACGAGAAGGAGGAGGAGGAGACCACTTTATCCAGCAAAAACACAGAGAGGAGAAACGAGACTTTGTTAAATGTCATAAATTTTTCTAATGGAATATTTTACAATACATTTAACACAAACTTTCCCAAATTCCCCTGATTTTTTGGACATTTGAAATTCTTACTGTCGCCAACTGGAAGACCCTTCCAGCAGGGGGCAGTAATTCAGCCACATGACTGACATCTGCCAATAAAAAAAAGAGGAAGTAGATGAGTGCCACCTACAGGCAAGACGAAGCAGAACAACACACTCTGACGTTCCTTTGTCCCATTCCTCTTGGACAACTGTACTCCATGAGGCGTGGACCTTCTCAGAGTCCCAGTTTGTGGACCTTCACATCCCATCAGGCCAACCTCCCACAGAGGCTGAACTCCCATCAGGAGAAGGAGAAGGAGAAGGAGAAGGAGCAGGAGAAACTCCAACTCACGGCTGTTTCTGGTGCAGTGATAATGACGTCTTGGCCCGGTTCCGTCTGTGGCCCATTATGGGTCTTGGATCGGAGGAAGAAAAACAGATGAGGTCAAGTATTTCTTTAATGTTTAAAAATAAAAATAAAAGTCTTTTCTCCTCTGCTGTTTTCATCCCCTCCTTGTTTTTCTTCCCACTCCCATCATTCCTGCTGTCTCCCTGGATTTACGGCCTCCGCGGGGACGCCCGCCGCTCCGCCTGCTTCTGCGGCCAACACGGGAACACGCTCCAAAAATCTGCCGAATAATGAGCCCGGAGCGGGGAGGGCAGAGACACGGAGGAGCTCGTCTTCTTCTCCTCCTCCTCCTCCTCCCGATGAGACAGACAATAAAACACAGCTGGTCCAGAATTGGAGAAAAGTCCAAGTGTCCAGTCCAAATATGAAGTTGTCTTCGAGGTTCAACCTCAAAACCACATTTCATTGGATAAACGTGTCATGTGACTGATTGATGAAAATCTCCTCTTGTCAATATTTCAAAGTTACAACATAAATGAAAGTCAATCCTGGAACATTGGACCAGTGTTGACCTGAAGTGGACAAGTGGACCCAAGTCCATTTGGTGGCAGTGGAGGAGAGTGATGAAGATGAAGAGACGGGTGAACATTGGACGCTAGGATGCTCCATAAAATAATGTCCATGACATTTGTTTTGTGATTGTCTCCACCCACAGGAAGGAGGGTTAAAAACGTCAGCAGGTCCTAAACGAGGAACCAGGTCATAGCTCATCTGTCACAGGACGTCGTGGAGAAGAGAAGAAAACAGCAGATCAGAAGGTCACGTCAACAAAGTCCAAATCAGACAGAATCTAAAGACCAGTCAAACACTGATTTTTGAATTTCTGTTTCTCCAGTGTTGGATCTCCACAAGGTTCTAAGTCCAGCTTCACTGCAGGCAAAGAAGAACTTGAAGACATTTGGTCCAGTTCTTCTCTTGCATGTTTGAGCCCAGAACTTTCTTAAGGTCCAACAAATCAACAAACCAGAACCGTTTGCATTTTTTTCTCTGGTCCTAAGGTTTAGATCAGGAGTGAATCCAGGTTGAAGTTTGACTCAAATCTGTGACATCAGTGGAAGGACAGTGAGTTGTGTCACTGGTCAAACGGTGACACCACACACTCAGTACAGTAGGGGGCAGTGCACCTGTTTTATTACATCATTTTCTTCATTTACTGAAGAAAGAGAGTGAAGTTGTTTCAGCTCCAGGGGAAGACCATCTGTGTCCAGTTGTGAGTCAGTCCAGAACAAACTGTGTCTCAGACTCAGAGCAGCTCCTTTTTTCATCTCTGCCTGAAGACGAGGAGACGAGGACGTTTGTTTTTCCCCTTTGAAGACAGACCCAGTCTCCTAATAGTTTAGCTGTGTGTGTGTGTGTGTGTGTGTGTGTGTGTGTGAGATAGAACTCTGAAATGAATATCAGTGTCTGGTGTCACATCTGGTGCCAGAACTAATTCCCGGGTCCAAAATGTGCAATTTGGCATCGACGTCTGCCGTGGAAAATCTGAATCCAATTTTCCTCCACTGGTGGTTGAACATGTGTCGTGTCAGGTCTTTTACACACACACACACACACACACACACACACACACACTGACTGCCTGCAGACCAACACCACAGTTTATTTTTTTTCTCAATTATCCATTTAGTGGAAGTGTCAGGTGGTTGATGTTCTTCACGTCAGTTTTTACTTCTCATAAAAAAGATATTAGAGCAAATATCAGACAGAGACAGAGACGGAGACGGAGACAGAGACAGAGACAGAGACAGAGACAGAGACAGAGACAGACAGACAGTTCAAGTGTGTGTGTGTGTGTGTGTGTGTGTCGTCTTCATCACTGCCACATTTCCTGTGATGATATAAAACCCAGTCTGGAGCCAGAGATTGAGCCACCTGCAGGAGAAGAACCTTGAAATGACCACACCAGGTGGACAAACCACTGTCCCTTTGATTACTCTCCCTGAATGTCCTCACTTCAGTCCCCACCTATGGTCCACCCATGGTCCACCCATGGTCCACCTATGGTCCACCCATGGTCCACCCATGGTCCACCTATGGTCCACCCATGGTCCACCCTGGTTCCACCTGAGGCAGTGCTTCCAACCGTGATGTGAACCCGTTCATCCCAGGTTTATTTGGTTCTTCAAGGAGCTCCAGTCTGACTCCATGGTCTCCTCCTGGAAACATCTATAGAAGCTGTAGAAGCTCTAGAATAGAAACAGAACTTCAAGGTGACAGTGAGGCTCCTGAACTGGAGAAGAAGAAAAGACATCGTAGCTTCATGAAGATCCTGCCATGAGGTTAGTTCTGTTCCTGTGCTTTGGACTCAGTGAAGAGGGTTAGTAGTAGAACTAGTTAGTAGTGGAACTAGTACTGTCTGGATCGAACCACCTTCAGATGTTTCCTCATGGAAACCCGAGGAGAAACTCACGGATGTTTGGTCCCAAAGTGGCGCTCTGTGTTGGCCTGTACATGCAGTCGATGTCCAGCAGAGGGTGTCAGAGTCCCCTGTTATGAGAGCACCAAGATCGTGGACGGTGACAGGAGGCCGTCACCACCTGATGAGCCCTAATCGGATGATTAATCCCGGCAGGATTACAGATTACAGTGTTTATCAGGAAGACTTTTCCGACATTTCTGTTTTATCCACTCACTCATTCAGTTCTGTGTATGAAATCTGAGATCTTCCTCCTGGTTCCTCAGCGTCAACTTCCAGTAAATGAAAAAACGCCCAAAATAGTCGAAGTGCCACCAGGGGGCGCAGGAACCCTGGCTGTGATGTCTGCAGCCCACGTCACCTCACTCACCATAATTGTTGTTTTGGCTGCCGCCCTGCTGGACATCTGCGGCGCTGCGAGAACTACCGTTAGCTGGCCGTCAGCAGCCTCCGTCACAGGCAACGTTTGGTCTCCGGGCCGAGACGGACGGACGGACGAGCCGGGACAGCGACGGGTGACCGTCCTGCTGTAAGGCGACGTCTCCATCCTCGGCTGGATCTGTGATCCATCCATGTTTCATATCTTCATCTTCAGGGTCAGAGGTGGGGCACAAGTGGAGGGGCGGGGCCACACTCTGGACAATGAACAGGACGTTATGGTCTGACCTGCACGTCCACTGATGAAGTTGATGAAGTTGTAGTTCTGCTCCCTGATCAGAGCTTCTTCTCCCTCTTCTTCCAGTCTGGATCTGCTGTGGTCCAGGGTCTGAGCTCCAGGTCTGTGATGATAATTATTATTGTGGCAACATTCTGGTTGGAAACGTTCCATGGGAGTTATCCTAACAGTAACTGAGGGGGGCGCTACAGAGCTGTGGGGAGGACATGACTGGGGTTTGTGGAGGAGAAGAGAGAAGGAGGTTCTGGGTCACAGCCCGTCATCTCCCCCTGAACCAATGAGCCCAGGAAGTTTATCTGGAGCTGGATCGGATTTTTCCAGCTTCACCTCCACAGACATCGAACCGGGAATCTTTGTGTCTGTGATTCACCCAGAACCGATCACATGACCAGTGTTGACGGCAGTGGGCGGGGTTGGTCGGGCCCCTGACCCTTGGCCCGTCGACCCTGACTCTGCTGGTTGTTCTACTGGGAGGTTTCACTTCTCTTGGAGCGTGTGTGACAGCGCCACAGACAGGCCTGGGCCCAGTACTACAGGGACAGAAGTGGCCTTGAATTTGCGTTGTCCTCCAGGTGGCGACAGCAGCCCGTATGGACAGGAAGTGTCCAGACCTGAGGCAGGAAGTGATTGTGTAGTTGTTTTACCCTGAGACTCACAGATCACAGAGGTTTAATGAGTTCCTTAAAGCAGATCAACTTCCCAGAAAGACCTCAGGACGTCCCGTCTCCAGGCCTCGTCCAACAACAGTGACCTAATCAGACCAACAGAACAACCTCGCCGTCAACTCTCCACTTTGCGTGGAAACTCCACATCTCGGGACATTCTTCTGGTTCTTCACCCAAAACCACACACTGTTAACAGCTGTGCAGTATTTCACCCAGACCCAGATCCATACTTCTCCACCTCCTCCTCCTCTTCCTCCACCTCTTTCTCCTCTCTCGGCCGAACCCTTTTCCAAAACCACTCATTATTAAAGTATTTGTGATCATGTGGCACTGACAGCGGCACAGAGATGACTGCAGGCTGAGTGGAGGAGGAGGAGGAGGAGGTGGAGGAGGAGGAGAGGTGGAGCGAGAGATGAGAAAAAGAGAGGAAGAAAAGAGAGAAGATTAAAAGACGGAGAAAATGCTGATCTTCAAGAGGAGAAGGGTTAACACACACACACACACACACACTCTCCCTCAGACTCCTCACCCCTCCCTCCCTCTCACTGTCTCCTCTGTAATGAGCTCCAGATGTGCTGCTTATGAGGGTGGGGGTGGGTGGGTGAGGGGTGGAGGAAGAGGGAGGAGCGGTGTTGCCTTGTGTGTCACGAGCTTGGGTGAGGAGAGACGCCGTCCTGGGGAGGGAAGCGGGTGGGGGTGGAGGTGGGGGTGACTGTCAGGGCTGATGGAGTGGCTGAGCCAGGCCTGGGGGTGAAGATCTCCACATCTGGAATCACTTGAGGTCAGTCCAGGCCCCGGCCATGAAAGGTGAGACCGGGCGCCTGGCAGGAGAGGGGAGGTGGGAGGTGGGAGGTGGGAGGTGGGAGGAGGTGGTGGTGAGGGGGGGTCAGGACAGGGGTCTGACACTGGACATACCAGAGTCAGACCAGCAGGGAGACAGAGGAGACATCAGCCCAGACCTGAGAGTTCCAGAAAAAAAAACTGTGAAAAACACATTTTTCTTTTATGGACAAAAGGGTTAGGAGAAGAGAGGAGGAGAGAGGAGGAGAGAGGAGGAGAGGAGAAGAGAGGAGGGGAGAGGAGGAGGGAGGAGGAGAGAGGAGGAGAGAGGAGGAGAGGAGGAGAGAGGAGAGGAGCTGTCTCTTATACAGGGGAGGGGGGGAGGGGAGACAAGAGGAGAGGAGAGAGGAGGAGAGGAGAGGAGGGAGGAGGAGAGAGGAGGAGAGGAGGAGAGGAGATGAGAGGAGGGGAGAGGAGACAAGAGGAGAGGAGAGAGGAGGAGAGGAGAGGAGCGAGGAGGAGAGAGGAGGAGAGGAGAGGAGGAGAGGAGAGGAGAGGAGAGGAGACAAGAGGAGAGGAGAGAGGAGGAGAGGAGAGGAGGAGAGAAGAGGAGAGAGGAGAGGAGAGGAGATGGACCGACTGTGATAAGAGTCTCCTGTCTTTTCTCCCCAACATGTCCAGGTTTCAAACAGATGTGAAGTTCAGGCTCCACTTCTCAGGTTTCCTCGATGGTGGACAGAGTTGACAGAACTGTTGTCCTTCTCGTCCAACTCTTCAGACTGAGGCTGAAAATCAACAACGTTCATGGATGAAATGGAGACGTCGCTCCAACCTCCAGTCGACCTGAAAATGAAGCTGCAGCTGGAAAAATGGTTCAAATCCCAGCGTTGATTCAGACAATGATGAGGTCAAACATCTTGACATCGTCCAGAGACACTGACGTTGGTCCTGTTCCCTCCGTCCAAGTGGGAACAAACAAGAAGAAAAAAGTGCAAATTTAGCAGCTTTGAAGGTCGAGGGTTTGATTCCAGACCAGAGCGTCTGATCAACTATGAGATTAGATGAAGTGGGATTAACCAGGAACCTCTGAACATCTGACTGGACCACCAAACAAAACCAAGACAAAGATCAGATCAGTTTAGGAACAAATGTTTTCAGACATTAACTAACTGACTAACTAACTGACTCACTAACTGACTAACTAACTAACTAACTGACTGACTTGATGTCTTGAAGTGTTTGGAGAAAATCCACCAAAGTCCAAGTCAGTGGAGAGAAGCTGAGTTGAGCAGAAGTGGAAGAAGAAGTTCAGCCTGAATCTGTCTTTGATTCAACAGAGGAACATTTTCTGGTGTGTGTGTGTGTGTGTGTGTGTGTGTGTGTGTGTGTGTTGTGGGGGGGTTGGGTTGTTAATAATAATAAAGTCTCCCCCCCGTCCCCCCGTCCCCCCCGTCCCCCCACCAAACACATTTTGTATTTCCTACCACTGCACATTTATTGCCCCGCTGCGTGGTGCGAGGACAACCGTGGACATGTGTTTGTTGACGGTGGAGGTGGCGGGGGGCCGCGGAGAAGAAACACCTCGTCTGACAGCCGCCGAGGTGAACGAGGCCCCGGGGGCCGCTGCGTATTAAGGAGAGGATTTCCCTGCTCATAAATATCCTGTTTTTAAGATGGAAACGTGAAGTTGTGGCTAATCAGGAAGAAGCGGGAACAGCTTGAGGTTTGTGTGAAGTCCAATCTGTTCTCCAGCCGTAAATCTGACTTTATGGGCCGAGCACCGGGTCCAGGATCATTTTCTTTCCAAATGGTCTGAACTATAAACACACTTAGCTCGCTGGGCCGGGCTGGGCCGGGCTGGGCCGGGCTGCACCGGACGCCTTCGTATATTTCCTTTATGACGAGGAGAGGTGGTCTGAGGACAGGGACCAAAGATCTGGGCTCGTCTTTTGTCTTCTTTATTAATATACAAGGTTTAACTTCTGGTACAGGTTCAGGTTATTACAGGTAAAAAACACAGGAGCTACAGATTCAGCTACAGCTTCTCCTTCTTACTGGACTAGTACATGGAAACGTCTGCAGCTCAGTGGTATAACATGGAGGAAAAGCAGAATAAATGTCAGAGTCCAGTCCTTTGGCAAATTAGGAAGAAGAAGAATGAAAAGCACTCGATTCCAACTCAGTCCAAAGCCGTGGTCCGCGGGCTCCACGCGGTCCTGGCACAAGTCCTCCTCCAGAGGACTTTGTAGAAAAGATCTGAAGTTCAGTCCCAGGCACAGAAACCTGTGTCCGGCTGATTGGACCGAGCGTCTTTGTACAAAAAAAAAAAAACAAGAGGGAGAAGTGCCGCCCACCTCAGCTCCACCTCACCACCGCCCCCGGTGTCCCTCACCGTGTCACCGTCACTGTCACCCGGGAGGTGTGATGAGAAGAGAGTCGTCCAGGAGGTGGCGCTGGACCGTAGGAGCGGAGTCTCCTCTCAGTTGACCGTGGGCACCTGGTTCAGGCTGTACTCCTTGGCTTTGAGCCGCAGGTTGGCGATGCTGTTGGCCATGTTCATGCCCTGGGACGTGTTGGGGTTGGAGCAGGTGGGGGGGTAGGTCGCCATGGCGCTGAGGGAGGAGAGGAGAGACAGGTGAGGAGGGGGTCACAGAGAGGGAAGGTGGAGCAGAGAGAAAAACCTCCTCCTTCTGCAGGAAATCAATTTCACACCAAAAGACTCCTCCGTGTCTCCGAGACACCAGTGACAGTCGCCTCTGTCCTGTCCTCAGGTCCTTGACCCAACCTGTCATTGACTCAAGCCACTAGGACCGGAAGGACATGTCGGCCCTCGCCCCACCCATTGAGCTACACTGAGTGGTGGTGGTCAGGATCTGGTGGACTGATCCAGAACAAGAACCAAACTCCTGAAGAGAACACCTCCTGTCCCAGCACTCCCCTGTCCTCCTCCACCTCCTCCAGCTCCTGGTTCCTCACCTGAAGGTCTCCAGAGTTCCTGGACGTAATAATGTGACTGTGGACAGAAGCCTCGGCTGACTGGAACCATCAGTGATGGTTCCAGAAGGTTCCCCTGAGGTCTGGAACCATCTCTGCTTCTCTGTTTCTACCTGGTCCAATTTTCCTGGACCTCCATGGACTCTGGAGACAAGACCACAGACTCACGTGTGAGGTGTATTGTGGTGCAGTGAATGTGGACTTGGTCTCTGGGCAGCATTTCCTGCTGTGTGTGCAAACAAACAGAAGTTGGTCCAAATGTTCAGGACTGATTCTGATCCTGATCCTGATCCTGATCCTGATCCTGATCCTGACCCTGATCCTGATCCTGATCCTAAATCTTTAAAATCTCTGGATTCAAATGTGAATGGGTTTTTCAGGGGACAGCATGGTAGACCAGACTGAACAGACATGTCCTGGTCCAAACACGTCCTCATCGTCACTTTTTCTCTTCACTGTCCAATCACAGGACGGAACAATCGTCAGAGAAATGACTTTTTGTTTGATGATCCTTATGGACGTGGAGTCTCCAACCACTGACTTCCTCGGGCCTAGAAAAAACTTGTGCGGACCGGCCAAGGCCTGTCTCTTATACACATCTAGATGTGTATAAGAGACACTCTCTGGGGTCACACTGGATTTAATACGGTTTGTTTTCACATTATCACCCTGTCAGCGGGGTCACATGATCTGTCGGCCGCCCGTCACGCTGACACGGGACGGAGACGGAGAAAAACCAGCCACGCTGTTTTAATTTGACGCAATTAGCAAGTGAAAGAGAAGGAGAAGGGAGGAGAGAGGAGGAGAGGAGAGGAGAGGAGAGAGGACAGGAGAGAGGAGAGGAGAGAGGAGGAGAGAGCAGAGGAGAGGAGAGGAGAGAGGAGGAGAGGAGAGGAGAGAGGAGAGAAAAGAGGAGAGGAGAGGAGAGGAGAGAGGAGGAGAGAGCAGAGGAGAGGAGAGGAGAGAGGAGGAGAGGAGAGGAGAGAGGAGAGGAGAAGTGAAGTGAAGTGAAGTGAAGTGATGAGCGGAGGAGCAGTGTTTACACAGCCGCCAAACTAAAGCTGGGACCAGGACCAGGACCAGGACCAGGACCAGGACCAGGACCAGGACCAGGACCAGGACCAGGACCAGGACCAAGGGAGGTTCTGGATTAAGTTCTATTAAGTTTTATCGCGGGGCAGCAACACTAGGCACGAGTCCCAGAACAGGACCAGAAACATACGGGTCTATGGTCCAGGAGCAGAACCATGGAACCAGGAACACTGTAGTCACACTTTGTCTCTGCCTCTGTCCAACGACTGCTTTCAGCCAATCACAGAGTCACGTAAGACGCGGTGAGAAACAACACAGCACCTAGTGGCCAACAGAAGTAATGCATAATATAGACGCTAGAAGTTAGCCATCTAGACACCAGTTCTCCTGGGACAGAGACACCAGCAAACATCTGTACAACAACGATAGTCCACCGGGCTCCATCCTTGACCCAGGAGTCCTGGACCCTGGCCTCCGGGTGGATCGGAGGAGATGAAGGAGCTCAGCTCAGGTATGAGGAGCTGGACAGGAAATGAACGTACCAGGTGGACAGGAAATGAAAGTACCAGGGTCAGACTGGGGGCGAACAGGACCTGCAACATTAACCTGCTGTATTCTCAGTGGTCTGTAGGTGGCGATGTAGCGCACACTCACTTGACATTCTGCAGTACTTTATATAACTGAACCAACTGGATCAGAACCTTTTCACTACACACCATGTACACACCAGGTGAGTTGACACATGGTATTCTAATGTTGTTTTAGCCAAACACCAGCGTTTCGGTAGAATCTAACACCAGGCTGAGATTAGTCTGGTTGTTCTGCTGCCACCTAGTGGCGCTCTTTTCCACTTTTGGTCAATACACCTCAGAACCACAACAACTAGCAGGAGCCAAAAAGACCAGGAGCTCAAGGCCAACGAGGAGGAGGAGGAGGAGGAGGAGGACCCACTGTGAGACTCACCTATAGGGGGCAGCGCTGCCCCAGGACAGATAGTCATTAGGGCGAGGTGCAGGACGAGGTACGATGGGCTGCTCCACGGCCGTCACGTCCCCTGAGTAAGACTTGAGGAGCGAGGCGTTCTTACTGGCCAACATGGCCCGTTCATTCCGACGGAACTTTGCTCGTCTGTTCTGGAACCAAACCTGGGAACGAGAGGAGAAGAAGATGAAGAAGAAGAAGAAGAAGACTTCTCTTCTCTGAGGTGAAGGTTGACTCATGCTGACGTAGTTCTCCGTCTGTTCTGATTCATTCATTGAATTAACGCTGAGCTACGTTTGTTGCTTCTACCGCCCCCTACTGGAGCACAACACGAAGTTTCAGTGAAACAGCGCGACGTCGTCTGCAGGAGAAGAATCGGTACCATTGGTACCATCGGTCCCACGTGGCTAGGACTAGGACTCTAGGACTGTTTCCATTGGTTCTCAGAACTATTTCTAGGAAGAGTACCAGGCACTATGTTGGACGTCAAACTAACGGATCAGGAACAAGTACCAGGGACTGAAGCCTCTCCTCAGCAGAAGCTGGTATCAGGCCACAGAGAAAGTACCAGGACTAGTCTCAGAGGAGGGTTCCATCGGTACCAAGAACATTTTTGTTCTAGTCACAGAAAACACAACTTCAACAGTCGATGGAACTGATGATGGGAACCAGGTTGGAACTCTGTATAAAACCACTAACACCAGGTGAGGACCAGAGGTCCACATGGACACCTGGTCCACTGGGTCCAAATCTGAAGACTTCAGTGACAACAGTGTCGTCATAATCACCCACAGCCTGTCTGTCTCTCTGTCTGTCTGTCTGTCCGTCCCTGTTTATCTCAGATCTCCAAACCACTGAGGAAATTGGACGTCATTACGTCCACTTTAGTGATCAGATCCAATCCACTTGTCCACAGGGAGACTCAGCTGGACCAGGACCCAGGACTGAGGAAGTGGGTCTCGTGCTGTGGACGTCTTATCACTTAATAACCTTAATAACAAGAGTAAACACAGCCGGAACTGTTAATGGTAGCATTTAGACCAAAGGAGAAGACTTGTGGGCGTCTCGGGTTCTGATCCGCCTCAAATCCACCTCCTCAGAACCGGTCTCTGAGCGGCACAGTCCAACAGTCTACTGTAGTCCTAGATCTGACAGGACGGTCCGGATGAGACGTTTCCTCCGTCAGGTTTTAGGTTGTGACTTGAAGTCACTTTGTGGAACTGGTCCAGAACTACAGAAACAGACATCAGAACCTTCTGGTCTGTGAAGGTTGGTTCTGGTGCTGGTGAGGGTGTGTTACCTGAACTCTGGCCTCAGTCAGGTTGACCCGGCGGGCCAGGTCCTCCCTGACGAAGGCGTCGGGGTAGTGAGTCCTCTCGAAGACCCGCTCCAGGGCCTGGAGCTGGCTGCTGTTGAAGGTGGTTCTGTTCCGGCGCTGCTTCCTCTTCTTCTTCTCCTCCGTGTTCATCTGCTCATCTGGAGAGAGACCAGAGACCAGAGACCAGAGACAGTCGGTCAGAGTCAGAGGGTCGTGGGTTCGAAGCCCAGTCCACAGCAGAACAGAACCAGACTGGGTTTAGTTAATTTATTAAAAAGGTGCAGTAATGAAGGGGGAGGAGTTGGGGAGGAGTTGGGGAGGAGCTTCTGCTGCTGATTGGTTCAAAGTATCTGTCAACACTGGGACGTCAATTATATGAAGATATTTTCTCATTATTTTGGTTCAGTCCCAGAGAAGAGAAGGTTGATGTGGTCACATCATCTTCAGATCATCAGACAGAGCAGAGAGCTGTTCAGAACCAACCCAGTTTGGAGATCGGGTTCTGTTGGTCAGAGGTGAAGACCTGCAGGGTGATCAACATGAGGACTGTGGGCACAGGAAGGTACCAATGACCTGAACCTGCGGTCACCACTGTTGACCACTGACTGACCGACAACTGACTCGTCCAACCTTTTCCAGGTGTTCTAGACGTAAAAGAACCAATAATCCAAACGTCTTCTGGGGACAACAGAACCAGCTGCAACCGTGTGTGTGTGTGTGTGTGTTTCCTTGTGGCAACTGGAGCAGCCACAAACTAACACTTTCACACTGATCTGAGACCAGTTGACACACACACACACACACACACACACACACACACACACAGCAGTAAAATGTCTCCAAACACGGACGCCGTGTCTTTTCTAAACTCCACTGTATTTTATTCAACACCGTGTCTAGAATTTCTTTGGACCCAAACCTCCTGGACCAAAGTGACCAAAGTGACCAAGGTGAACTTAAACAAAGCAGTAAAAATAAAATCTCTTGGTCTCCTGATGTCCCCACTCATCTCTGTCTCTTTCTCTGTCTCTGTCTTCTATAAATATATTTCATTACATCTGAGAAAATTCAGGACTTTTTGCTAAAATAAAATAAAATAAAATAAAATCAGAGTAAAAACTCATTTGTACTGATGAGGTTTTTATACCTAATAAAACTGTGTCCCTTCAACCTCACGTGTCCAACACAGGAGGACCATCATACTGGACAACCCTGGTCTACGGCGGTCCAGGACTCTGGGTTCTTTGGTGAACCCATGTGATCGGTGTCTTCATTGTCATGTGACTGGACACCTCATATGTCAACGTTGATAAAAACAGTGACAGCGGGACATTTTGTTCTTTTTTGTCATTTTTTGTCATTTTTTTTGTCTTCAAACAAAAAGCAAAAAAAGTTCAACGACATCAGTACCAAGGAACCTGCACCCGTGTGTTGAAGAACTGTTTTTGATGTTTCTAGATGAAATCTTATTAGATTAAAAAAAATCTCCTTGAATTATATAAACACACTGGTTTTACACGAGGAATAATCCTAATCTGGTCCGAGTGGATTCGATGACTTGACTGAGATCAGGGACAACTATTAAAAAACCCAGAATCAGACCGACAACCGTAATAATGACGACCATAGAATGGACGGTGATAATCCTGTTGAATTCTCTGGATTATTTTCCGGTGGCCGCGGTCACTGCGAGTCGCTGTCCTTGTCCCTGTCTCTGTCTCTGTCTCTGTCTCTGTCTCTGTCCCTGTCTCTGTCCCTGTCTCTGTGTTCGCTCCTCGACTCTGCTGTTTGTAACTACAGAACGGGAATAAACGTGTTGAACAGGAATAACTCCCAGGACTGAAGAATAATCTGGGATTAAAAGGTTAGAATTAAAAAATCAACCCGTTTCCGTCTGCGCTGCGTTCAAATGTCTGTTTCCTCCTGACGTCACTATTCTGACACACGGACGGGAATATTTCTGATTATTATTTCTTCCATCTTTCAAAGTTCTGAAGTTCTATTTCCGGGCAGAGTCCAGACTCTGTGACCAGGACCGAGGCCTCGCGGGCGGCCGAGCTGCTCACACACAGGCCGCTGATGGTGAACCGAGCGACGGTTCAACATCAGCCACAGAGCCGCGGCCGCCACAGCAGGGAGTCTCCTTCTCCTCCTTCTCCTCCTTCTCCTCCTTCTCTCAGTTGATCTTGACAGAGCGGTTAAAGCTCTAATGATGTTATTGTTATTTTTTTTAAAGGCTCTAAAATCTGCTGAGGAGGTGGAGGAGGTGGTGGAGGTGGAGGCGTCCAGGTCAACTCGTTAATCTGCTCCGGTTTCCTCCTGTCAAACTGGACCTCCATCTGTCTCCGTCACAGAGGTGATGAGGAGAAACTAAAGGAGCAGAGGTCGGACTTTTCTAAACCATTCGTTCAGATCGGTATCGAACTCCAATGAGTGTGTGAAGGACTCGGAAGGAGGAGAAGATTTTCAGTCTAAAATGTGAAATAATCCGAGTTTAGACCGAGGCTTAAATTAAAGACTGAAATAAATCAGATTATTTTGTTCAGACTTTCTGAAAATCATAGATGAAAATAAACCAGAACAACGACGGTGACGGTGATGCCTTCACGGACCCGCGGCTCTTCTTCATCTCGCAGTTCTTCAGAAAATGTAAAAACAAATTTCGAATTTTCTGTGTGACGTCACTTGTTTATTTGTTTGTTAAATTAAGGAGATTATGTCTATGTTTATCTATGTTTATGTTTTTTAACTTATTTGTTCAATTTAATCATTTTCAAACTTCACGGCGATTTTGACATTTGTCGAATTTTGTTCTTTTTATTTTTTTCATCTTCAACTTTGTGGTTTTGATCTTTATACATTTTTGTGGTTTTTATTTTTATAACATGAAGTGAAATATTTTTCCTTTTTCTCAGTGCAACGTTTAATCTTATATTTTCAACATATATTTTTATCCTGGTTATATTTTCACTGTAAAACCATGTTTTCATCTTTTCATTAATTCCAATAAGGCCGGACTAGAACCCAGAACCTTCTTCATGGACCGCTGACAACCGGGCTCCACCATCAACACAGCCACAGGATTGAATTATTATAATAAAACTATTCAAATAAAATTTGATCTTATTTCCTCTAAATACCATTTAAAACAATATCAATCTTTTTTTATTTGATCTATTTTTCTTTGATTTAAACCAATTACTTTTGTTTACCGTCAACACTTTAATAATTACTTTTCAACAAAATCTGTGATTTTTATTGTTTATGTTTTTTTAAATCAATCACTTTTTTGTCTATATTTTTGTCTAAATTTCAGACAAAATTAATATTTTTATTTTTTCCATTTTATTGTGCATTTTTCTTTAACAAAATAATATTTTATTTTGTCAATATTTTTATTGTCTTTTTCATTTTGTTTACATTTTTATTAACAAAATCAATATTTTTCTATTTTTTAAACAAAAATCCCTCCTTCTTTTTATATATTTTTCTATTTTCCTTTAACAAATTCAATTCTTGAATCCATGATATTTTTTTGACTAATTTTGAATTTAAGAAAAAGTTAAAACTCACTTCTATAAAAGTGCTCATCCATATCATCCGTTGGTTCTGCCTACACATACACTATGGCCCCTCTAATCATTGACTTTTTTCTTTTTTCTGTAAAGTCTGTACTTGTGATGCTGTAAATGTTCTAAATGTTCTCTGTTCAAGCACATTGTATGACATGTGCTCTATAAATAAATAATAATAAATAAACTTAAACTTTATTTTTACCAAAATCTATTTTTTTTTTCTGCGATAAATTATAATTGTCTTTTTTTTTTTTTTTTTTTTACATTTTTTATATGTGTTTTTATATGTGATTTTTTTTATGTGTGATTTTTTTAAAATCGGAATCGTTCACTGTTAACGGAACCAAACGTCCTGGGCTCGATGTTCATCTGGGTCCGTCCATCCCGGGGCCCAGTGGTTCTGGTGACTGTCTGACTCTGACTAAAGGGTTCGGATGTGTCTCGTCAACTCCAGTCCAAACTGGTTCCCTGTCCCTGTAGTTTTTCTTTTTAATACATGGTTTTCATCAGCGCAGGTTCGAGGCACACGGTACCGGGTCTGAGACCGGAGCCGCGGCCGCAGCTTGACTTACTCTCTTGCTGGGTGGTGTCGCTCCCGCTGGTCAGTCCCGGAGACTCCAGCATATTCCTGCCGGCCTCGCCGACGCTCTCGTCGGCCTGGCTGCCCACCATCTCCCCGGCCTCTTCCAGGTCCAGCAGGTGGCTGACGGAGAAGTTCTTCTTGGCCTGGAGGTTGTCCAGGTTCGACGTGATCGGACTCTCCAGGCGGTTCGATAACGACGCTTGTCTGTCCATTACGTGCGCATAGCTAGAAGTCATGACGCAATCGGGAGACGGCGGGGGAGAAAGCGGGTGAGAGGAGGCGATGGAGGAGAAGGAAGAGAAGGAGGAGAAGCTCCAGTAGATCCTCACATGCAGACACGCACTGGGGCAGCGCGTCCGTGGAGCAGCCGCTGGGTCTGTTCGAATCCCACAGTCAGCCCGGGTGGAGGAGGTGGAGGAGACAAGGAACCAAACTCCGGCTGATAAAGTTTCCTCCTCTCCTGACGAACTCCTTTCTACCACCAATCCATGCAGCGGAAGTTCTCCTTCTTCTGCTGCTGCTGCTGCTTCTTTTCTCCTGCGGCCCAGGGAGACAGAGGAGGACCAGGAGGAGAAGAAAGTTCTTCAGTCTCTGAAGGACAGTCACATGTGATCGGGAAGAACTGCTGCTGCTGCTGGAGGAGGAGGAGGAGGAGGTGATGGAGATGACGACCAGATGCCTGGAGCTCCGTGTGCCTTGTGTGTCCAGATGAAGCTCAGCTGAAACTATGCGCGAAGGAGGGAGGAGGTT